>CM076571.1:879120908-879290908 GCA_034641835.2 Pinus albicaulis | reverse complement strand
GAGAGAGAGAGATAGGGAGAGAGAGAGAGAGAGAGAGAGAGAGAGAGAGAGGGAGGGGGGGAGGCGGAAGGGATAGAGAGGAAGAGGGACAGGGATAGAGACATGGAGAGGGAGAGATAAATATAGAAATAGAGGGATAGAGTGTGTGTGTGTGTGAGAGAGAGATAGAGAGAGAGAGAGAGAGGGAGAGGCGGAGAGGGAGGAGCTGAAAGAGAGTGACAGCGAGAGAGAGGGAAGGAGTGAGAGAAGGGGAGAGAGGGGGGAGAGGTGGGGAGAGAGAGGGAGATAGACAAAGAGAGTAGAAGAGAGAGAGAGAGAGGGAGAGAGAGAGAGAGAGGCTGGGGGAGAGATGTGAAGAGAGAGACAACCATATAGAGAGAGTGCAAGAGAGAGAGAGAGAGAGAGAGAGAGTGGGAGAGGAAGAGAAAAACAAAGAATAAGAGAGAGAGGGGGGAGAAGGAGAGGGAGTCAGAGAGAGAGAGAGGGAGAGTGGGAGGGAGTGAAAGAGAAAGAGAGGTGGAGATATAAGGATATGTAGAGTGGGAGAGAGGGATAAAAGGAGAGTAGGAGGGAGATAAAGATAGAGAGAGAATTAGAGAGCGAGAGTGAGAGAGACAGAGTGGTAGCAGGAGAGGGAGAGGGAAAGAGAGAGGGAGAGCAAAGGATAGAGGGAGAGGTAGAGAGAGCGATAGATATGGAGAGGGAGAGGGAGACAAATAGAGAGAGGGGGGAGAGGGAGGAGAGGGAAATACAGAGGGGTAGAGGGAGAGAGAGAGAGATGGAGAAGGGGGAGGAGGGAGCGGGATAGGAGAGGTAAAGAGGGAGAGAGGGAGAGGCAGAGAGGGAGAGAGAAAGAAAGAGAGAGAGGGGGAGGGAAATAGGGAGAGAGATTAATGGAGAGAGGGAGAGACAGAGAGGGGGGGTGAGAGAGAGAGAGAGATAGAGAGAGGGGGGGAGAGAGAGAGAGAGAGAGAGAGAGAGAGAGAGAGCTGGAGATAGAGAGTGGGAGAGAGAGGGAGAAATTGAGAGTGAGCGACAGAGGGAGTCAAAGAGAGAGAGACAGATATGGAGAGAGAGGTAGAGAGGGGTGGAGAGAGAGAGAGTGACAGAGAGAGTGATAATGGGGGAGGGAGACAAAGAGAGACAAACATATAGAGTGGGAGAGTGAGAGAGAGATAGAGACAGAGACGAAGGAGGGGGTGAGAAGGAGAGGTATAGGGGCAAGAGGGTAGAGAGGTAGGGGGGAGAGATAGAGATAAGCAGAGTCAGAGGGATTTAAAAGGAGATATAGGGAGAGAGGGATAAAAGGATAATAGGAGGGAGATCAAGATAGAGATAGGACAAGAGAGGAAGAGTGGGAGAGACAAAGTAGGTGCAGGAGAGGGAGAGAGAGAGGGAGACAGATGGAGAGTGGGAGGGAGTGAAAGAGAGAGAGGGGGGGAGATATAAGGATAGGTAGAGTGGGAGAAAGGGATAAAACGAGACTAGGAGGGAGATAAAGATAGGAAGAGAATGAGAGAGGAAGAGCGGGAGAGAGAGTGTAGGAGCAAGAGAGGGAGAGGGAAAGAGAGAGAGAGAGTGAGAGAGAGAGAGAGATATAGAGAGAGAGGGGGGGGAGAGGAAGAAGAGGGAAATAGAGAGAGAGAGAGAGAGAGGGAGAGAGAGAGATGGAGAGGGGGGATGAGGGAGTGAAACAAGGAGAGAGGGATAGGGAGAGAGAGAGAGAGAGGTGGGGGAGAGGGAGAGTGAGAGGGAGAGAGGGAGAGGGAGAGAGTGAAATAGAGAGGGAGGGGGAGATGGAGAGGAGGATGGATAGGGAGAGATAGGAAGAGGGAGAGAGAGGAAGAGAGAGAGAGAGAGAGAGAGAGAGAGAGAGAGAGTGGTAGACGGAGGGGGAGAGGGAGGGGGAGAGAGAGTGTGAGAGAGATATATAGAGATATGGGGGAGAGAGGGAGAGGGGGAGGGAGTGGGGGAGAGTGAGGAGGAGAGAGAGAGTGGTAGATAAAAAGAGGGAGGGAGCGAGAGATATTGGGGGAGAGAGACAGAGAGCGAGAGACATAGGGAGGGAGAGGGAGTCTGAGAGTGGGGAGAGAGAGAGAGAAAGTGAGAGTGAAAGAGGGATACAAAGATAAATAGAGAGAGAGAGAGTGGGAGAGAGGGGGAGAGAGAGGGTGGGGGGGGGGGAGAAGGAGAGGGAGAGAAATAGGGAGGAGAGGGGGAGATAGAAGGGGGAGAGAGAGATAGAGGGAGAGTGGGACAGATGGAAAGAGAAAGAGGGGGAGATATAAGGATAGGTAGAGTGGGAGAGAGGGATAAAAGAAGAGTATGAGGGAGATAAATATAGAGAGAGAATGAGAGAGGGAGAGTAGGAGAGACATAGTGGGAGAAGGAGAGAGAGAGTGAGTGAGAGAGAGAGAGAGAGAGTTTCGAGAGAGGTGTAGATGGAGAGGGAGTCCGTGGGAAAGAGTGAGGCATGAGTATAGAGAGAGAGATAAAAGGAGAGATATGTATGGGGGTTTTAGCGAGAGAGGGAGAGAGGGAGTCGGAGAGAAATGTTACGAGATAGATAGGGAAAGGGATATGGGGGCAGTTATGGGGAGAAAAAGGGAGGGACTGAGGTAGGGATACCTCTTTGTCTCTCTCTTTCTATCTATCTCTCTCTCTCTCTCAATATATCTCTTAGTCACTCGTAATCTCTCACTATCACTCTCTCTCTCTCTCTCTCTCCCCCTCTATCGCTCTATCTCGCTCCCGCTCTCTCTCTTTCTATCAACCCACTTTTCTCTCTCCCCCTCTCACCATCTCTCCCACTATTTCTCCCCATCCTACTCCCTCTCTCCCCTTCCGTCTCCCTACCCAACTCACCTACTCATTCCCAATTCCTCCCTCTCCTGCTTTCATTCTCTCTTCCTTGCCTTATTCCCCATGTCCCAGACACTCTCCATTGTTCCTCCTACTTCCTCTTCCTACTCTTTATCCCATTGACTATACCACTCGCTCCTCTGCCTTTCTTTCTCCCACCCACTCTCCCTCTCTGTCTCCCTTTTTTTTCCTCCACCATTATCCTCCCACACTCTCCCTCTCTCACTACATCTCTATTTCCGTCCCTCCATCCCCATTCCCTACAACCCTTTTCTAAAATATTATATCCCTCTCCCTCTCCCTACCTCTGTCCCTCTATTTCAATGAAATATTTCAACACTCCCTCACTCCATCCCTCATTTCTTCCTCCCCCCTCTACAATTTTCTTCACCTCTCACTATATTCCTCCACTTTCCCCTTGTTGAAATTCCGACAACAAATTGCAGCACACACACTAGTGTGGGACCACAGGTCCTAGCGATACATTAGTGTGAAAGATAATTTAGTTAAATAAATTGGTGCAGTGTCTAATTTAATTTTTCCTTAATTAAATTGGACAATAAAATGTAATCTTATCTCACAATCACTTGTAATAGTTAACTGAGAGTGATAAGCTCAGTTATCTCATGATTTTCCAGTTGAGGGTAGTTGGTGAGGCATGCAGAGTGATTCTATTAGTTATGGAGTTTGAAGTATAGTTGCTGCATTATTTTAATGCATGAGTGATCAATTAACTCAGTTAGGTGAGTTTAATTTAGTTGAACTAGTTGTAACTGTTTGTTGCACTAGTGAGATATCAAGTGAATTAGATCATACTTAATTCACAATCAATGATCTTCCATGAAACTGATGATTTGCTATTAAGAGTTGCATGCATGTCAGTTCCAGTGGAGACCCAGTTGAGACAAATATTAAAAGCATGTTAAATATTAGTTGTATCAATGGTAGGTTGCCCGCATGCAACCAAACATCCATTGGATTTCCCATGAGTGTTGCACAGTTTTGGAAGGTTGAAATTCCTAAAGAATAGGGGTTGCATTCCACATGAATTATGCAAGCAACGTAAGCTGATTAGAGGTTGAGAATTGGCTAAGTGTTGGTCGATTTTGTCTAGGTCAGTGTGAGACATTTGTGAGAGTGCAGGATACTCTTGTGAGAAGAGTGCATTAGAATTGTTTCATGATTACATGGTGAATATACAATAGAGGATAAAGGGGTTTTGAGAAGCAATGTTTCCCCAGGAAATTATCTGTGTTCTAGTTTGATTTGTTTCTTTCTGCACTTGTTGTGATTAGCAATCGTGTTTATTTTCTGAAATTGATTTCTGGAAGGATGCAGTATCTAGCTTTAGTACATTGCTTGATAAAATTGAATCCATTAATATACATATGTTTGTATAATTTTCAAATGGTATCATATAATAGGAAATCACTATAGTGGAGGAGAAGTTGAGTTTGTGACTGAAAAAAAATTTAAATTTGCAAAACTATTCTTGGTGTGACTGGGAGATCATGATTGAAATGGCTTTCAATGGTTGGATATTGGAGTATGAACTTGAGGGCAGTTCCAATTATATTGCATGGAAATATAGGATGGAAGTAGTACTAGAGGACAATGGGTTGAAAGAATTCATTGATAATGACATTCCCAAAGCCACTGCAGAAGATGCCGCAAATCTTGATGCTTCGCAAAAGGAGGTTGCAAAGGAGAGGAGGATCTTACCAAAGGGAGTACGAGACCACATTATCTCAAGTCTCCATGAAAAAGTGACACCATATGCAATGTGGAAAGATTTGACAGATCTGTTTCAGAGCAACAGTGATCATAGAAAATTGGCACTAAAGGACAAGCTCGGGAAAATGAAAATGGAGAAATGCGATACCATTCCATAATATTTAACAAAGTTTGTCCAATGTCGGGATGAGTTTGGGAGCATCGAAATTACTATCGTAGATGATGAATTGGTGAGCCTAGCTCTTCTAGGACTTCCCAAGAGTTGGCATAGTTATCAGGACTCTATCAATGGGAGGGAAAAGTTGCCACATTGGGAACGACTTTGGTCGGATTTGGTGTAAGAAGTATTCAGGTTGAATACCAGGGATGGATCTTCATCCAAGACATATGATGAACAAACTTGTGCTTTAGCTGCCAAGGCAAATAAGGGGAAAGGAAATAAATTACATTCATAAGTTGAGTTTGAGAAATATGGTAAGAAGTTCGACATGTCCGGAGTGAAGTGTTTTCACTATCATGATCATGGACATTATGGAAATAATTATCTATAAAAGAAGAAGAACAAGAAGGATTCAGGATCTGTAGCTGGTGAGGCTTTGGCCTTGCAATTTTAGATTGACTTCTCTCTCATTGCATGCATGGTGTCAAATGCATGGTATCAGTGTGGTAATTGGATAGTGGTGCATCTTTCCACATGACGGGAGACAAATAAATTTTCAGTGGTTTGGAGGAGAAGGACCTCCAGATGCATATAAAAATGGGTGATGATGGGTGGTAATGTGCTAGCGGGATTGGTAAAAGTAGCTTCCAGAGACAGTGAGGAAAAAAATTCTTATTAAAAGATGTAATGCATGTACCAAGCTTGAAGAAAAATTTATTTTCAGTCGCAATGTTGGAGGATAGAGCCTATGATGTGGTTTTTAGTGAAGAGAAATCTTTCCTTTGGCACAAAGCCATATGACAAGCCAAGAAGATTTGGATTCATGTGAAGAATCTCTATAAAATTGATGTAGATGTCTGAGCGGCATTTATGGGTAAGGTGGAAAAAGTGGTGAGGCAGGATGAGGGTGAGTTATGGCATAGGAGATTGGGCCATTGACACCACGGGGCCCTGAAGGTCATGCAAGAAATTTCTATAGGTCTTCCCAAGGGTACACTTGTGTAGTTAGACAGATGCAAGGGATGTACTATGGGGAGGTATGAAAAGGCCACTTTTCATGAGAACAAGAATTGAGCTTCAAAAATCCTTGAGAGAGTTCACTCAGACGTGTGTGGACCATTCTCTATTGCTTCGACATCAAAGCATAAGTACTATGTGATCTTTGATGATTAGTTTTCTAGAAAGTGTTGAATCTACTTCATGCAGAAGAAATATTAGATTTTTGGTTTTCAAGTTCCTGTGGTTATTGTTTACTGAAGAGCTTGCCGGATTATCCATAATATCACAAAACATTTGTCAACGTTTCGAATCCCAACGTGGATCCATCTTCAGGACAATGGAATGAAGAAATTTAAGAAGGGTCATAATATATTAATAGTGAAGAAGGTAGGAAAGATAAGACAAGGGCCGACCAAAGAAGTTTTTTATTATTTCTATTTTCATATATTTTTTAAATTCTTAATTTTAATTTTATTTCTTAATTTTGATTTCTAATTTTAATAATAATATTAAGTTTTATTATTAATTAATAAATAATAAACTTATTAAATTTATTTTATTAATAAATTTATTATTCTCAAAGTTTTATTATTAATAAATAAATAATAAACTTATTAGATTTATTTTATTAATAAGTTTATTATTTTCAAAGTTCTGAAAATTCCTATCACTTTTAATTCATATGATGTTTATAATTTAGAAAATGTTTAAGGTTTATTTTAATTTATAATTTTTTAAAGGTTATTTATTTTAATATTTTTAAGGGCTTTTTATTTTTTAATTTTTGCTTATTATTTTAATTTAACTTAAAAAAATTTATAAATTAAAAGGTAACAATTTAAATAAATATGTATCAACCTACTTATTTAAAAAATTAATTAATTTTATAAATCATGCTTTTAATTATTTAATTATTTAAATAAACTAATGATTTTCTAATGAGTATTAATATTTATTTATTTTTACTGTTAAAAATAAATAACTATTTAATACATTAGAAAGTTATTGGTTTTAATCAGAAATGTTACTATTAATAATACTAACAAGTATTTAAAGTTTATTATTTTTTACTGATTAGTTAATTTCTAATCTAATAAATATTAATCTAGTAAAATTAATAAAGTTGGGAAGAAAATAAGTATTTTATACTAATAATTATTAATAGATTAATTAATTTTTATTATATATAATAAAAATTAATTAACGTGAATAATTATTAAAATAAAGTTCCTTATTTTTTAAACCATTACTTAAAGAAAGGGGAAAAACCTGAGATTATTTTACTTGAAAAAATCATACCTAGGAGGAATGTGCTTTCGAGGAACAGATTTGTCGAAGAAGAGGATGCCAGCTGTCGCTAATTTCATATCCCCCATCCCTATTAAGATTTTAAAGATGTCTTTTAATCTCAAGTGCCTCTCTTACTTTTCTTCTGTAATAGTGATCTTCTATCACAATGATCTTTTCATCTTCAAGATGCACTTGGTGCTTAGTTTTTGAAGAGTGTTCCGCAAGGGTAGAAGTGCGAAGTCGTTCATGCTTGATATCGGCTCCGTGCTCTTTGAGTCTCTTCTAGAGTGAACATCCAGTTTCATCGATATAAGTTTTTCCGCACGAAAAATCAATTTTGTACAGTCCTTTAAGTTGTTCTGGACTTATAGCATCTTTAACTAAACGCATTCTTTGTCTAATAGTCCTTGTTGCTGAAAATTGTGTGAAAATATCATTCTTTCTTAGAGCCTTGGAGATTTTATCAGTGACACCTTTAATGTATGGTAAAAACCCTCCCTCCTTTTTCTTGGGGTTGAAGCCGTTTTTGGGGTAAGATTGCACCCTCAGCTCTTTTTAGTGTCTTCCTCATATCTCTTTCTTTATAACCCAAACCCTTAAAAACAGACGATAAGTGGTTGATTTCTTTGTTAAGGTGTTTAGCATCAGATATCCTAAAGGCCCTAACAGGTATTAAGGACACTGAAATTATGAGCTAGATGATGGTAGGAATCAGCATGGAGATAACTATCAGTGTGGGTTTTCTTTCTCAATACACGGTGCCCAAGGGTTCCATCATCATTTCTAATGACGAGAACGTCCAGAAAAGGAATGCACCTATTTTCTTCAGTTTCCATGGTAAATTTTATATCTAAGGAAATGGAGTTCAAGTGATGAAAAAACTTGTCCAAATTCTCTTTTCCATGAGCCCACTTTATATTAGTATCATCAACAAATCTTTTCCACCAGTCTGGTTTTAAGGGATATGAGGCAAGGGCCTTTTAATCAAAGTGTTCCATATATAAGTTGGTGACAATAGGGGATAGTGGAAAACCCATTGCGACCCCTAATACCTGCTCATAGAACTCCCCTTGAAAGCTGAAGAAAGTGGAATGAAGGCAGATTTCCACAAGCTTGGCTGTCATTGGATCTGTAACCTCTTTGATGACCTAAATTGCCTCATCTAAAGGAATATTAGTGAATAGGAATACCACATCAGAACTAACCAAAATGTCACGCTCTTCTACTCTTTGATATTCTATGAGTTTAACAAAATCATTTGAATCCTTTATGAAAGAGTCTGTGTTCCCAACAAGGGGTTTCAGGATCTTAGCAACATATTTCGCTAGCTCATAGGTGGGGGATCCTATGGTGTTGACAATCGGTCTGAGGGGGATACCGTCTTTATGGATTTTGGGTAATCCATAGATCCTAGGTACGACATCACATGTAGGGGTCAACTTCTTCTTTAACTTGTCGTCAAGTCCTGAACTCTTAATCGCTTTTTTGACTTCTCTTAAAACTTTCGGCAAGGGGTTGGAGTTAAGTTTCTTGTAGCTACTGCAATCAAGATGCTCTTTCATTTTCCTTATATAGTCAGTCTTATATAAAACAACAAAAACACAAACTTTGTCTACTCTAAGTATCACAATGTTGTCATTATTACGTACGGTTCTCAGAGCATTAAGTTCTTCCTTATTTAAGTTGCTTCTTGGATTTTTAGCTTTCTTCAAGATAAGGGAGCATTCTTGTCTTAATGTTTCTTTATCATCAAGAGCATGAGTACAACAGAGGAGGATTTTTCTAGTAAGAAACCTGATGTTTCATATTTTAAATTTTTTGGCTCATATGTTTATGTGCATGTGACCAAAGACGCAAGGAAGAAGCTCAAACCAATAGTTGATATTGGATATTTGTGGCGTACACTAATACTCCCCACAACTATCGGGTGTATTTTCCAAACAACAAGATAATTGTTATGAGACATGATATAAAATTTGATGAGAATAAAGCCATGCGATTGTACCTTGAGAGGGAGATGGATTTGCATGCAGATGAGGAACTATTGGTTTCAAAGAATGAACCTCAATATGTGGAGAAGCCACATGTACAGGATCATGGAGTGGCATAAAACACTCATGCAGAGCTGCCCACCAGACTTGGTAGAATGGGCACCATGGAAGCTGATAGTTTGAGACTTGATGCGTGAGAGCATGTAGGATCACCTACTTCACTGCACAGATAGAGAGAGTCTCCAAATAGTTTTATTAGATATATGGCTCTTATCAACACGTGTATTGTGATAGAACCATCCTCCTTTGAGGAAGTTGTACAACAACCAATTTAGGTTGACGCTATGGTTGAGGAGTATGAATCCACCATCAAGAACAATGCATGGGAAGTTGTCCCAAGACTAGTCCAAAATTATTGGATGGATCTAGATGGATCTAAAATGTGAAGTAGGAATCAGATAGGAGTGTGGAGAAGTATAAGGCCAGATTTGTGGCCTGGGGATTTTAACAAATTGAGGGGATCGACTATGACGATACTTTCGCACCAGTTGCGAGGTACTCTTCCATTAGATCTATCCTTGTAATCTCAGCAAAAATGGGGTGGCACATTCATCAGATGAATGTGAAACCCACATTTCTCAATGGATTTATTGAGGAAGAAGTGTAGATAGAGAAGCCAGAAATTTTCTAAATCTGTGATAGTGAGTCGCGTGTGTGTCGACTCAAGAGATCATTGTAGGGGCTGAAGCAAGAACCTCGTGGTTGGTACACTTATATTTACAACTATTTCAATGGGTTAGGTTTCACCAAAAGTGAAGCGAATGCAAACCTATACCAAATTGTGGTTGATGGTAAGCTCTTGGTTGTCATACTTTATGTTGATGATCTAATTTTGACAGGTGATGAGGAGTTGAAAAATTCTTGCAAGCAGGATCTTGAAAGGGATTTTGAAATGAAGGGCATGGGACTCCTTCACTATTTCCTTGGTTTGAAAATATGGAAATGGGATGGTGAGCTATGTGTTTCTTAAGGCATGTATGCCAAAGAGATTCTGGATAAGTTTCACATGGAGAGCTGTAAGCCCATGGAGACTCCTCTTCTAGGGAATTGGATGAAAGATGATGCTACTTCAGGAGTAGTATTGGATGCTAATGTCTACAGGTGGCTAGTGGGTTCACTGATGTGCTTGGTGAACACCAGACCAGACATTTGCTACATAGTTAACCAACTAAGTCAAGCTATGGTTAAGCTGACCAAGCTCTTTTGGAAGGCAAGGAATCATGTCTTGAGATATCTCAGGGGCAATATAGAGTATGGATTATGGTACAAAAGAAAAGGAGTGAAGCTTCAAGGCTTCAAGGATGCAAATTCGGTAGGAACAATGTTACAGATGAAATAGGTAACCGCACTGTTACCTACTTTTTTTTGGTAGCATAAAAAGCACCCGATTTTGAAAAGTGACGATGCAGAATCACCTCTTTTTTTTTTAGCACATTTTTGACACTCTAATATTTTTATTTATGAAGTATGAATATTTGTTTTAAAATGTTGGTGATTTTCATGCTAATTTTGAAATGTATTGATGCATCATCAGTTTTTTTTTTTAGACCGGTGATTTTCATGCTAATTTTGAAATGTATTGATGTAGCATCAACCTTTTTTTTTAGAGTGGTGATTTTAATGTTGGTAATAAAACACAAAACTTAGATACAAATATATATATATATAAAATATAAAAAACCAATAAAAATGTAAAAAAAAACAAAATTAACTCATAAAAATAAAAAATTTAAACAAAAATAATTAAATAAAACAAAAAAAAACAAAAATATTCGAAAATTATATCAAAAGAAATGACAAAATTTGAAAAAAAAAACACATAATTTAAAGAAAAAAAGCAAAAATTAACAAAAAGAAATTAAAAAAAAAAAGACATCAAAAACATTTCTTTTCTAAGTTATTAAAAAAATCCATATAATTAAAAAAAAAAATTTAAAATAGAAAATTTAAAAATAATTTAAATTACAAAATTAAAATTTAGATTAAAAAAATAAAATGCAAAAAAGAAAAATTTAAATTTAAAAATTAACAAAAAAAAGCAAATTTAAAAAAAAAAAAAACAAACTTTAAACTTGAAAAAGAAAATTAAAATAAAAGAATTATAATAAAAAAAATTATCATAAAAAAACAAAAAAAATGAAAAAAACCAAGTGCAAATAATTAAAAAACAAATATCCATAAATTTGCTTTTTTTTTTTTAAATGAAACAATTTATAAATTTTAAAACTGGAAAACCAAATAAACTAAAAGATTTTAAAAAAAAAATTTAATTAAATTAAAATTTAATAAATTTAATGAATAAATTTTAAATTTAAAAAAATAATTGATCTAAAATATTAAATTTAAAAACAAAATTTAAAAAAAAAAATAACAAAAAAATTAAAACAAATCAAATTTAAAATAAAAAAATTTGAATTAAAAAAAATAATTTTAAATTTTTTGAATTTAAAAATAAATAATAAAAAATAAAAATAAAATTAAAAAATAAAATATTAAAAAAAATAAATAAATAAAAAAATAAAAGAATTTTTTGATTGTTGTGGGGCCGCCAGTCGGACTCCCAACCAGGTGGTGGCAGAGGACGACCACTAGGCGAGCGGGGGGCTGCACCCCCAGCGCGCCTAGCGGTCGGCCTCCCCCGCCACCTGGGCGGGAGGTTGATTCCGGGAATTTCCCAAACATGGCGGGAGGCCAATTCCCGCGCGATTCCGAGAATCGCCCTCCCGCCCGCCCGCCCAGTGGTCGGCCTCCGCCGCCACCTAGACAGGAGGCTGATTCCGGGAATCGCCCAACCATGGCGGGAGGCCAATTCCCACGTGATTTCGAGAATCGACCTCCCGCGGCGGGAGGCCGATTCTGGGAATCGCCCTCTGGCAGCAGGAGGCCAATTCCAGGAATCGCCCTCTCGCCGTGGGAGGCCGATTCCGGGAATCACCCTTCCGCGGCGAGAGGCCGATTCCGGGAATCGCCCACCCATGGCGAGAGGCCAATTCTAGGAATCTCCCTGAGGCCGATTCCGGGAATCGCCCTAAGGTCGATTCCGGGAATCGCCTTGAGGTCGATTCCGGGAATCACCCTCCCGCGGCAAGAGGCCGATTCCGGGAATCGCCCTCCAGCCGCGGGAGGCCAATTTCGAGAATCGCCTTGAGGCCGATTCCGGGAATCGCCTGCCCGCGTCACAGGAGGGCGATTCCTGGAATCGGCCTCAGGGCGATTCCCGAAATCGGCCTCATGGCGATTCCTGGAATCGGCCTCTCGTGACGCGGGCGGGCGATTCCAGGAATCGGCCTCCTGCCGTGGGAGGGCGATTCTTGGAATCAGCCTCTAACCAAGCGGCCGGCCTCCGCCGTCACCTGGGCATGAGGCCGGTTGGCGGCGCCACCACAATCAAAAAATTCTTTTTTATTTTTTATTTTTTTAATTTATAATATTTTTATTTTTTTAATTTGATTTTTTTTTTCTTTTTTTTAATTCAGAAAATTTAAATTTTTTTTTTAATTTAATTTTTATATTTGAAATTTAATTTGTTTTAAATTTTTTTTGTTTTTTTTAATTTTATTCATTTTTTTTGTTTTTATTTTTTTTTCTAATTTTTTAAATATTTTTTATTAAATTTTGTATTTTTTTTTCTTTAATTGATTTTTTTATTTAATTTTTTCATAATTTTTTTATTATTATTAAATTTAATGTTTAGTTTTTTCATTTAATTTTTTAAAATTTAATAAATTTTGTATTTTATTTATTTATTTATTTGAATTTAATGTTTTTTTATTTTTATTTTTTATTCTTTTATTATTATTTTTTTAATTACATAAAATTTTTATATTTTTTTTATTTCAATTAAAATTGTGTATTTAAAATTAGATTTTTTTTTTTTAAGTTAAACTTAATATTTTCAAATTAATTTGTTTTTTATTTTATTTTTTATTTAATATGTTTTTTTTTTAAATTTATTTTTTCAATTTTTCAATTTTAATTGATTTTTAAAGTTTTTAACTTTTTTATTTTAACAATGTTTTTTTTTCTTTATATTTAAATTTTTATTTTTATTTCAAAATTTATTTGTTTATTCATTTATTTCTTAAAATTTAGTATTTTTTTTTAATTTAATAAAGTCTAATATATATATTTTTAATTTAAGTGTATATATATATATATATTACAATTTAAATTTAATATATATATATATATATATATATATATATATATTATTTTTTATAATTTAAATTTAATATATTTTTTAAAATCTATTTGTTTTTTTAATATATATTTCTTTAAATATAATTTTTTTATTGTTTTTTTTTTTCATTTTTTTTTTAATTAATTTTTATTTTTTTACTTTTAATTTCAATAATTTTTTTTTTTAATTTTTATTTTAAAGTTTTAAATGGATTAAAATGTAACATATTTCTTTAAATTTAATTTTTTATTTTAAAATTTAAATTTAATTTTTTATTTTAATTTAATAAACATTTTCTTTTTCTTTTTTAAATTTAATTTCTATATTTTATTTTTTATAATTTCTTTCTTTTTTTAACTTATTTTTCTTTTTAATTTAATATTTTTATTTTGTTTTTATTTTTATTTTTTTATTTCTATATATTTTGAAAGTTGAATCTTTAATTTTTTTTTTTAATTTTTTTCTTAAATTTTAGGTTTTTTTTAATGTTTGAATTAAAATATTTATTTTGTTTTTATTTTTATTTTTTTATTCCTATATATTTTTAAATTTTAAGCTTTAAAATGTTTTTATTTTTTAAATTTATTTTTTTTTCTTAAATTTTAGGTTTTTTTTAATGTTTGAATTTTAAAAATTAAAAAAAGTTATTTCTATTTTTAAAAATGTCAAAAATATGACAATTTTTTTTTTTTTTGGTTATTCCAACTTCAACTAGTTTTGTTTTGAGGGTGTTTTTTCAATCCTTTTTTTAAGAAACAATTTTGTTTTTAGCATAATTTTATAAAATGTTGAAATTTGACCTTCAAAAAAAACGAAGGGCGTTCTGGAATACACTTTTTTTTGTTTTTGGGGTGTTTTTTCATGTTTTTTGAGTCTTTTTGGGCTAGAGTTCTCGTTTTGAGGTCAGGTTACATATTTCATTGGTAACAATGTTTAGGCAATCCATCAGACAGAAATACCACATCAGGAGGGATATTTTGCATAGGATTGACAATAGATTCTTGGTACAGTAGGAAGCAATGATCTGTGGCACTCAGTTCAGCTGAGGCGAATTACATGACATCAAGTTAGGCTGCATGTGAGGCCATCTATATGAGAAATATCCTTATTTGTTTTTTCATTTCTCAAATGGATCCGACGGTGATACATTGTGATAACCAGAGTTGCATTAAACTCTCGGATAATCTATTGTTCCATGATAGGTCCAAGCACATAGAAATCTAGTACCACCATCTCAAGTATTTTGTTCATAGGTGCATTATGTTACTTTAGTACATTCCCATGGAATATTAGGATGCAGATATTCTGACGAAGGCGCTGGCTAGGAGAAAATTCGAATACCATAGAGGTAGGATTGGAGTGGCAGATAATCTCTTTCTTGTTGACAGGGAGAGTTGAAAGTACGAAAAGAAATTGCAGCACACACACTAGTGTGGGACCACAGGTCCTAGAGATACATTAGTGTGAAAGGCAATTTAATTAAATAAATTAGTGCAGTGTCTAATTTAATTTTTCCTTAATTAAATTGGACAATAAAATGTAATCTTATCTCATAATCACTTTTAATAGTTAAATGAGTGTGATAAACTTAGCTAGCTCATGAATTTTGAGTTGAGGGTAGTCGGTGAGGCATGCAGTGTGATTCTATTAGTTATGGAGTTCGCGTTATAGTTGGTGCATTAGTTTAATGCATGAGTAATTATTTAACTCAGTTAGGTAAGTTAACGACAGTTGAACTATTTGTAAATGTTTTTTGCACTAGTGACAGATAAAGTTAATTAAGTCATATTTAATTCACAATCAATGATCTTCCATGCAACTGATGATTTACTATTAGTAGCTCCATCCATGTTAGTTACAGTGGAGACCGAGTTGAGAAAAATGTTAAAGGGATGTTAACTATAAGTTGTATCATTAGTAGGTTGCCCACATGTAAGCACACATACATTTGATTTCCCATGATCCTTGCGCAGTTTTGGAAGGCTAAAATTCCTAAAGAATAGGGATTGAATTCCGAATGAATTGCTCAAGTAAGGCAGACTGATTAGAGGATGAGAATTGGCTAAGTGTTGTTCTATTTTGTCCAGGTTAGTGTGAGACAGTTGAGAGAGTGCAGGAGACTCTTGCGAGAAGAGTGCATTGTAATTGTTCCATGATTCCATGGTGAATATAAAATAGAAGGTAGAGGGATTTTTAGCAACAATATTTCCCCAAAAATTATGTGTGTTGTGGATTTATTTGTTTCTTTCTGCACTTGTTTTTATTGGCGATCATGTTTATTTTCCAAAATTCATTTGTAGAAGGATTCAATGTATATCTTTAGTACATTTCTTGATCGGATTGGATCCATTACCATCCATATGTTTGTATAATTTCTAAACCCCTTTCCTCTTATACCTCTCCCTCCTTCTTCTTCTCTCACTTCTCTATTTCCCATTCTCTCTCTCTCTCTCTCTCTCTCTCTCACACACACACACACACACACACACAATGTCTTTCTTTTTATTTCTCTCTCTATACCTCTCTCCCTCTCTCCTACTAATTCAATCTCCCTCTCCCTTTCTTTCCATTATTTCTCTCACCCTTTCTCTCTCTTTCACTCTCTCTCCACTCCCCTTTGATCCCTCTTTCTATTTCCCTCTCTATATCCCTCACACTTTATCCCTCCCTCTCCTTTTTCCTCTCCCCCTCCTTTCTCTCACCCTATGTCCCATTTCCCCTCCTCTTTCTCGACATCTCTCTCCCCCTCCATCTATCTCCCTCACACTTTATCATCCCTTCCCTCCCCTTTTTTTCTCTCTCCTTCACTTTGTCTCTCACTCCATCCATTACTCCCTCAACCCCGCTCTCCCTCACCCCCTCCTTATTTCTCTATAGTTAATTCACCATCTTTCAATTTTTTATCTCTCTCCCTCTCTTGCCCCCTTTGACTTTGAAACTATCACTTTATATTTCCCACATACTTTCCCTCATTTAGACTCTGTCTCTATATCCCTCTATACCTCTATCACACTCACTGTCTCTCAATTTTCACTCTTTTTTCCCATATTTTTCTATCTTTCTCTCTATATATAGCCTTATATCCCTCCATCTATTTACAATGTCATTCCATCTCACCACCCCTTCCCCACCTCTCTCTCTCTCTCTCTCTCTCTCTCTATATATATATATATATATATATATATATCTCTCTGTCTGTGTGTGTGTGTGTGTGTAATGCCCCTCTTTCTGCTCCCCCTCCCCCCCACACATATAGTTCCCCATTTATCTCTCCATCCCTCTCCCTTTAGTGGTTTTCGCCTCTCTCACACACCTCTGCTCTGTCACTACCTACACCACTCCCTCCCCATCTATCCAATCTTCCTTCCTACCCATTTCCCTCCCATGCTAACCTCTCTTTCTCCCTCTCTCCACCTCCTTCACTTGCTCTACCTCCCACTCACCTATTCTCTCCTCCATGTTTCTCTTCCTCTGACCATAACTAATAATTATAAGATATGAAATACCAAATTTAAAAATTAATATAAGATGAAATAATTACAAATAATTATATTACAAAAATTTTCATCGTTCTTATAAATTAATATCAATAATTATCATAACATAAATAATTGCTAAATTTTTATCAAAATATAACAAGTACTATAAAATCTTTTATACTATGAATTTTATTAATACTAAATATAATAGAATTATGCAAAACAAATTGAAAATTATGTACTACTATTTAGTAACCCTTAAAAATGATTATTTTAAAGACTGGTATAGAAATATTAAGAAATAAAAATTTTCAAAAAAACAATGGATTTTTTTTATATATTTTTATAATTTTTATAAAAATACAATTACATTAAAAAAAATTAAATATTTTACCCATTTGAAAAGATAAAATAGTTAATTTAATTTAATATCTAATAATTTTGAAATTTGCAAGAAATTTTAATAGGACCAAAAATAATCTTTTAAATAAAAATAAATTTAGATATTATAATATTTTATTCAAAAATACTTCAATTATTAAGTTGTAAAGTTTTAGTTGTTATCTCATAATTTTTATTTAAAATTTATGAAAATCCTCATGAGATTTTTCATTCGTTTCAAACATTAAAGTGATAGAAATTGATGGTGTTGGTAATTTTGATTTCTCAAATACACTGACTAGAATGATATTAATGGTCAATTTTCATTTGAAAATAAAGGCAGAGAGATATCATGAACAATTACTTATCCAAAATTTTTAAGAAACAATGTTCCAATAAATAAAAGTACTAGTTAAGAGTGCATGCGTGTGTTTGATGTGATAACGAGAACTTTTGTAGGAATCTCGTCACTATCAGCATGAAAATCCTAACAATAAAATATGGTATTGTCCACCATCTCCATGTACCATTTTGGTATGTTTGCATCAAAGAGATCATCATCATGGCTATCACACAGAGGGAGAGGTGGTAACACAAACAAAGGTCTAGAGAAACAAACTTCTAGAGGATGCAACAAGCCAACTTCAGGGTGGCCTTTTGAGAGAGGCCGACGAATATGTTATGCTTTCATTTGAGCGAATGTGTGTTGCTCAACGCCACTAAAAATGTGGTGTGTTGTCATTATTCCACCATAAATATTTCCTCGAAAGGCTTGCGAGGGAGGTCTATCATGGGGCTTGTTGATACCTCGAAATCAATGGCTAATCTAGCCGATACATGGGATATTGATTTCTTCCATTAAGCACTATGTCACTCGGATCGAGGGAATTAAATATAACTCTTTCCTAGATAGGTGTGTGATAGAGGTATATCAAGGGGAATTGTTGATACCTAGAAATAAATGTCCAATATGGCCTATTCATGGGACCTAGATTGCTTTCGATGAGCACTACTTCACTCGGATCCACATAATTCAATAATTTGTTTAAGAAAAAGTATATATTTATTTAATAATATAATATTTAAAAATAAGAAATGACATATAATATTAGCTTGGAATGGTATAAACAAATTTTGAATTAAAACTTACTGCATATTGATTTCTTAATTAAATATATTTTTTTCCAACCTATGTGTCTCAGCTTCTCTGTTGTTTTCATTCTTTTATTTCTGTCATTTAGCTAGTTTTATTTCTGATATTTTCATTGTTGTTATAGTTTGTTGCGGTATATTTAATCTTCTTATCTATGCTGTAGAATAGTTAATGAAATCCATAAAACTGTGAGGCAACCTTCCCCTCTTATCTATGTCGATAGTGCTAGAGGAGGGTAGACCTTTTTGCAAACCAAAAATGCTTTCTTTTTATGATTCACTGCTTCTCAAATTATAGTAGAGTGCAATAATAGTTTCAGTCTTTCTTCCATTATTTTATCACACATTTGGTCTATTTTTCCACGCATGAATCTGCAGGTTTGTTTGCAGGAATCCGTATTAAAGTTGTGGAGAAGTTCACCCTCACCTTCTTGCTTCATTTTCCATCCTTGTTTTCATGCTTCCAAACACCTTTGTTACACTCTATTCCCTCTTTGTTTTTATATTGTAGCTGTTGCCCTTTTTTATTCACAAAATGCTTGAAAAAACATTAAAAGCTTGACCTCCACCCTTTCTCTTCAAAACTCCCACTCACCGTACTTTGCTCTATCGCAAATCACATTTTCTATTAGTTTCTGTTAAAATTTTCTACCTCTGAACCCCGATTGTGATATTACCATACTCTGCTGCCACATCACTCATCACATTTCACAACATTTTCCCTTTTTCCTTTAAAGACTTTCCGCAAATCGAAAATCACATTTTCTACTGGTTTTCGTTAATACTTTCCGCCTTCGAACCCCGATTGTGAAATTACCGTACTCTGTTGCCATGTCACACATCGCATTTCGCATTTCACAATTTCGTTTATATTGCATTTCACACTTCGCACTTTTCTCTCGAATACACTGCTGCTTCTCCTCCAGCGTTGCGATATTGCAAATTGCAATATTACATATCGTATTTCGCACTTCCATCCTCCCATTGCAATTCTGCCATCGCATTTTTCAAAGCCTCCCTCTCTAAAGAATTGTTGTGACATAATAAGGATTAATAAAGTCTAAACCCCTCTTTCCACCTCTAAGCCTTGTCACATGTGTTAAGCCTTCCATTAGCATATTTACCCCTTTTTCCTCCAAACTGTAAGCAACACTTTTTCAAGTTTAGTTAAATCATGAATAGTTGCATGGTTAGAAGCATGGTAGCATGGTAGATAGATCATAGGATAAGTAGACTGCGTGAAGCCCTTTGGGCCATTAAGTGTGGTTATAATTAGATTCATTTCCTATCATTTCTTTTCAGCAATTTAATTTAGTTTCATTTATCTCATTTTATTTCTACAATTTAGTTTAGTTTCGTTGAAGTGTGACAGACTTCACCGAGAAACCCTATAAGTAGCACCCTTTCGTAGAGAGAAAGAGTATGGCATGAGTAGAATGCATCTATTGTGGATATATAGCACTGTCACCTCCAAGTTTGTACGAACCCCAGGTTGATAAAGTAAAGTAGGGTTGCAGCCCCTGGGAGTTGTAGCACTCTTTGTGCAATACTAGGGCTCACCTCCTACAATTGTGCCAAGCATTCATCTACACAAGTATATCCATTTCAAGCTTGTTTGGGTAATTTTTCAAAGTATCCTATGGATTTCATCTTTGGTAAAGATATTTTAGTAGATGGACATAGTGATGTGGACAAAGACAATAATTTCATTGAACAAATTCACCAATTGCATCAAAGCGTACAAGAACAATTGGAGAAAAGCAAAGCCAAGTACCAAGAAGTATATGATAAGAATTAGGTTGATCATGATTTCCATGTGGGCGATCAACCTTAGTTATAAATTAACAAGGAAATATTACAAGGTGAAGGTGAAAAACTCAAGCCAATCAGATATGGTCCTTTCAAAATCTTGGATAACATTGGTAACAAAGCTTTTCAATTAGATTTTCCACCATACATCCAAATTTAGTGGGTTGTGAATGTTGAAAACATGAGATTGTATGAGCCTTGAATTAAGGATGATTAAGAAGAAAATATTCATATTTTGTCTATAAAATATTTTTCTCCTGAATATTTAAATGTGTTGTAGGAAGACTTAATTATTGATAGGAGGATAAGGACTTCATGTCCAAGATATGCAGAGTATCTATGAGTGGAGATCAAAGTTATCTACTCAAGTAAAGAAAGGTGGATAAAGGTTGGAAAAGTGAGGGATATTTAACCTCACTTAATTTTTGAGTAAAAATAGACTTTTGGTTGTCTAAAATCTTCTAGTGTGGATGAATGATCTAGAGGATAAAAAATATGCTAACAAATGAAAGTGATCAAATTATCCTAAAAGTGGCACAAAATCATAAATCTCATCATTTTAATACCAATGACGCTTGAATTTCCTCAATCTAACATCGTATGAGGAATTTATCTCATTCTAAAGTTTTTGGAAAATAATAAGTAAGTCAATTTCCAAGGTTGACTAGGTAGTGTATGGATTCCATGTGGCAGTCCATATGTTGACATGTTATTTATATAAAGAATGTGACAAATTAGTATGGATTCAGTTGTACAGGGTAAAAATGGTGTGCTCTTATTGGCTAAGGTGGTTTTTTATAGTCAAATCACGGAGTGACACATGGCCCACTCATA
The DNA here is from genome assembly GCA_034641835.2 of Pinus albicaulis. Taxonomy (NCBI): domain Eukaryota; kingdom Viridiplantae; phylum Streptophyta; class Pinopsida; order Pinales; family Pinaceae; genus Pinus; species Pinus albicaulis. The sequence continues at coordinate 879,269,977 of CM076571.1, read as the reverse complement.
GGACACAATGTCTCATTATTATGAGGGAAAAATACATTAGGTGGACTCACCAACACTCTTTCTGATTTGGACGATAGACCTTCAGATCATAACTACACCATGTTACCATTATAACACTTTTTTTTCTTGTTAAGAGTGGTGGCAACAATTAATGTTAAAGTAATAGGGTTTGGCGGTTGGGGGTAAGATCGGGCCAACAGGTAACAAATATTTTCGATTAGGATTTCCACTTTACATCCAAATTTATTCTATTGTGAATGTTGAAAACATGAGATTGTATGAGAATCCAATTAAATATGATTAAGAAGCGAATGCTAAGATTTTATAAAAAAAATTCTCTTGAATATTTAAATGTGTTGTAGGAAGACCCAGTTATTGATAGGAGGATAAGGACTTCACATCAAGGCAATGTGGAGTATCTACGAGTGGGGCTCAAAGGTATTGATCCAAGCAAAGAAAGGTGGATAAAGATCAGGAAAGTGAGGGAGTTGTAACCTCACTTACTTGTTGAGTAAAAACAAACTTTTGGTGGTCCAAAATCTTCCAATGGGGATGAATGATCTAGAGGATCAAAAATATGCTAAGAAGTGAAAGTTCTCAAATTATCCTAAAACTAGCACAAAATCATAGATGTCGTCATTCTATTTCTAATGACGCTTGAATTTCCTCAATCTAACATTGTATGAGGAGTTTATCTCGTTCTGAAGTTTTTGGAAAACAATAAAAATGTCAATTTCCAAGGTTTACTGCATAGTGTATATATCCCATGTGGCAGTCCATATGCTGACGTGTTATTGATGTAAAGAAGATGACCAAGTAGTATGGAGCTAGTCATACAGGTTGAAAATGGTGTGCTCTTATTGGCCGAAGATGGTTTGGTATAGTCCAATCATAGGGTGACACATGGCCCAATCGTAGGACACCATGTTGCACTCCCTATGAGGGAAAATTGGGTTAGGTGGATTGACCAACACTCTGTATGATTTGACTAGTAGACCTTTAGATAATAACTCCACCATGTTACCATTACAACACTTATGTTTATTGTTAAGAGTGGTCGCAAAAATTAATGTTAAAGTAACTGGTTTTTGCGGTTAGGGGTAAGATCGAGCCAATGGGCACACCCCACCAGCCTAGCCATAGATTTTATTATAGTTCCCTAACTATGGCATAGTGCTGGAAAGGGGAGGAAATGTGGCACCCTTCCCACCCTCATCTTGTAGTTTTATTAAACGATGGGTGACTGAGAGAGGGGATGGGAGGCACGTGGCCTATGGCCCACACCCGAAGGTCATTATATTCCATATGACCAATAGGAGGGTAGAGACAATGTTGGATGGGGCTCGACCTATTTTTAACATTTCAATTAATGTTTGGAAAAAATGCACCAAACTCGACAGAACGCATGGGTTGAAACCCAGTCCTTTTGGTAAACATTTCTATGCCTTACCATTCCGCAAATGGGTCAGTTTGTTCCCAATTTCTGTAGAGGGAAAAATTTGTAGAGTTTTTTACCAACAATTTGGAGAAGAAGGCCTATCTTGGATATTTTCCGACATTTTGAGCCCAAGAAGAGCCTACAAAGGGGTTTTTGGGTATTATGGACTCAATGGAAATGTTATTTTTGTAATTTGAGAATTGTATGTTGATGCAATTTAACATTTGACTGTATAATCGAATATGTAGTCTAAGAGGGGTGAACTCTGTCATCAATTTCTTGTGCTGTGTTGTGGCTTATTGTCCACTTTTAACTATTAAAACCTGCAAAATTTAACTTAGTTTGTGTGCTTTCACAATCACAATATATTTCCCAAAAGACATAAACTATATTGCAAAAATTTATATGACACATTCAATCTTAATTTCAAATCATATTTAGTCAACAATATGTTAAGTGACAATCCTCTCTGGGTATAGTGACTCTTTTATGAATATTTTTTTTACTTGAATTTCTAGTCATATATGAATGTCAAATCATGAGATTGATAGGATTTAAAGAAACAATGCCTCTACTCTAAAGTATATTTGTGTCACTTAATTGAAATGTATACATCATTATGCTCATTTTTTTTGGCATATCTCATGCTATAAGATTGGGCCTAAATTTCAATTTAATGGTGTTTTCTTTCTATATCAAATCTATTTCATTCTTCCCTATTTTTATCCTCCACATGTGGATCCATTATATTAATTTTTGGTTTCTTTTCCATTCTCTATGTCTATTTGTGGTTCTTGGACTGTTTTTCTTAGCTTCCCACTAATCCAGCTTCTCGAGCTTGTTCAGATGTTTGTATATCTCCCTTCCCTATCTTTAGGTGACTATTCTAGGTTTACACTATGATTTTGAATATTTCTCCATGTCTCATTTTCTCAAGCTAGGATAGTATATTTGGAAGTTTCTCCCTACTCCTAATGTTGTTATATTCCTTCGGTGATAGTTTCTATCTCACTTGATTTGTCTCTATTTATTTTTCCTCCACCTCTTCTCTCCTCTCATTATGGACTAATGATTTGTTTCCCTTCCATATCTTTAGGTGACTATTCTAGGTTGACACTATGATTTTGAGTCTATCCTAGTTGTGAAATGCTATCACCTTCTCAACCACAATCAAAAGATGAAAAATGACATTCTGTGGTTATATTTATGGAGGTTATACCTAGATAAATTTAGGGAACTATATCTAAGGTTCCAGAGGAAGGAATTTCATCAAACGCACACATTTATCCCAAACCATCACGGTTGACAGAGACACTAGGAGTTGTATCCTTGAGGTTATAAACACTACTCAAGCTCATCAAGGTTATTACATGAAAAAAATTAGTCTATTCAGTGCATTAAAGATATCATGGGAAGAGTCCTCAAAGAAAATTTGAACACAAAAGAAAAATCTTGTGTTAATTACTGAGATAATGAACAAAAAAAAAAGGTTAAACAAAAGGATATTTACACTAGCAAAGAAATTAGCAACTTGACCTTCTACTCCTTTAGTGATGATAGTGATCCTTCTCTAGCAATATAAGTTTACTCTACTTTCGGGTAGCTTCGGGTAGCCCAATTACAAAAGCCATGTTTTCTATTATGATCATTTATTATTGCATTGTTATAACTATGGTTGTAAAAATATTGCATAATATTTCATTTAAATTTATTTACAACTTGAATTACAAAGTTATATACTATGCAATATGAAATGTTAATATTTTGAACTTATGTTTTTGATATGATTCCCAAGCGGTATAATAATAGATCATGAGAAACATCTAAATATTTCCTTTTGAATATAATACAAAGTGCCTAAACATAGAAGAAAAAAACATTAATAATTTTAATGTTATTAACATTATCAATCTTAGTGTCTACTATTCCTACTAATATTAATTTATTCATACCATAAAAAAATATTTAGCATAAGGTCAATAAATTAATATTAGCATTGAAACTAATTAATTATTAATGCTAATACTAATGAAAATACTAGCAAAACAAAAGAATGGAATCAATAAGCAGGAAACGATTATTCATTATATAACTTTATTGTTTGATCCCACATGCTCATGAAATGTTGCAACCATAAATTTCATTATGAAGCATGTATGGGAGGAAAACAACAAATAAGTTATGATAATGTAGAAGAACTAAAACCAAGGATAAAATTATGAAAATGTGTACACTAAAAATATGTATACATGATGTAAATTGAAATGTTGTATAACTATCAATTGATTTTATTTCTCATTTACCTTTTAAGTATATGTGAAACAATTTATAGTTAATTTCTAATTCCACTTATCCATATATTTATCCCCCTCTATTTTACCCTTTATCCCCCTCTCTCCATCGTTATAGCTGTCTTTGGTTGTTTCCATCTCTACCTCCCCCCCTTCCTCACCCATCATCCCTCCCTCTCTCCCCCTATGTTACCCTTTCCTAACTCCATTTCTCTCTCTCCCCACTGTCCTTCCTTCCTTACTTCCCCCCTCCCTATTTCGTTGTCCCTCACTAGCTCTACCCATTTACACCATCCTCTCCCTCTCCCTCTCCCTCTCCCTCTCCCTCACTTCCTCATGCCAACCCCATATCTCTTTGTCTCTTTCCTACTTCCCCTGCTTCCTCATTCTCAATCTCTTTACAATGGTCCCTCCCACCCCTTACCCTTTCCTCTCCCCCTCCCTCCTGCCTAGCACTCCCTTTATTATTCTTCCTCTCTACCATTTTGTTTATTTCTCTTTATATCTTTCTCCCCCACATTTCCCATTCTCTCTCCTTCCTTCCTCTCCCTATGTTCATCCCTCCGCCTCCCATTATACTCTCGATATGACTAACTCTCCCATCCCACATCTATATATCCTTCCCTCCTTTCCCCGCATTTGTTCACTCTATTCATGTGTATCCCTTCCTCCACCTTCTCTCCCTCTCTACATTCTCTTCTCATATTATGTTATCTCCCTCCCCCTCTCTTTTCCCCTCTTCCCCTCACCCTCTTTTACTCCCCCTTCTTATCTCTCTCCCACTATTAATTCCACTCCCTATCTCTCTCCCTTTCTCTTTCTCCCCACCCCTTCCCCCCTCTAACTTGACATGTCTCTCCACCCACATATTTCTTCTCTTTCCTCCCTCTATCCCTCTCTCTATCTACCTATTGTATGTCTCTTCATTATTACATCTCTCTATACCCCCCTCAATCTTTCCTATACATTTCCTCTTGCTCTCCCTCTCTCTCTAGCCCCATTCTCTCTATTTTCCTCTCTGCCTCTCTCATACTCCTCCTTTTCCTATATTTCTATATCAACCCCCCTTTCTCTATCTCCCTCTCACCCTCCCTCCCACTCTGTCTTCCACTCCTGCTCTTTATCCCTCTCTCTCACTCCCTACCTACTTGTCATACTCCCTCTCAATACATTGCTCTATGGCTCTCCTTATCTCTCATGTCATCCTACTCCACATCTTCAACTACCTCTTTGTTTCCTCTCCCATTTCCTCGCCCCACTTTTTGTCCCACACATTATCCAAATTTATCTACCTCATTCTTCCTCCTTCATATATTATCTCTCTGGAATCGCCTTTCTATCCCTTGTTATATTGACATATCTCATAGCATTTTCTTCATCTTTTACCTCCCTCTCTCTTTTTTACTCTCCAACTCTTTGTAAGTGATTATTTTTCCCTCTTCGTTTCATGTCACCACTCTTTATCCCCCTATCTCACTACCTTTACATCCCCACCTCCCAATCCCTATCCATCCCCATCTCTTACTCAGACTCCCATTTTTTCTCCCTCTCTCACTCCCTTTCCCTCCCCCCTCTCCTCCCTCCGTTTCTATGTACTCTTCCCTCCATTCCCTCCATCTAACTATACCATCCATCTTCCCTCACAACCTCTCCATCGCTTTCTCTATATCTAGTGTCCCTACTCCTATTTCCATATATACCCATCTCCATCTCCCTCACTCCATACCTCCCTAAATATATCTATCTCTCTATAATCCTCCTTTATTTATTGAGGAAAATTTTAAGGATGTGAATTTAATTTAAAGTGTAAAAATATTAGAAAATACTTCTAGTATGTAATACATGAACTATGAAAATGTTGGATGATATTTTTATAAAAAAAAGTCAAATTTGTATGGAAATTATATCATTTGTATAATTTACGGATGAATATAAGGAAAAATAAATTTATCCAATAAAAAATTTCTCTAATCATATTTAGAATAAACTCAAAATAATAAATCATTTTTTAGGAGAAGGCATAAAAAATTAGACCTTGGGAAAAAATTGATGTCGAAAGATTTCCCTTCTTATTTTTATTATTCCTCTATCCCATCCGCACACACACTCACTCTCATACTCTTTCTCCCCTTCATTACCTCTCCCTCCCTCTCTCTCCTCCCACCATCCCTCTATCCATCTCCTTCCCCTTCTACTGAACTACCTCTACCTCCTATATTCTTTAGCTACCTAACCCTCCCACTCCCTCAATCCTCTTTCCCTCCCCCTCCCTCCATATATTTACATCTCTCAATTCCTCAATCCCTCCCTCCCTCACAACCCCTCTCTCTATCCAACCCCATTATAGCTTTGAAGGAAATTTTTAACGATGAAAAATTGCTTTAAAGTGGGGAGACCTTAGTGAATCTTACTAGTACTTAATCCATGAATTATGAAATGTTGTACAATATTTTTGTAAAAGTTTTTAGATTTATAAGGAAATTATATCATTTATATAAATTTCTACTAAATTTTTAGATAAATAATTTTATCCTATAAAATTTTGGCTAATCATATTTTGAAGATATCAAAATTGGTGAATCATTTTTGAGGAGAGAGCCGAGAAAATTAGACCATGGGAAAACAATAACCCAAAAAAATTTCCCCGCCACCTTTTCTTATACCTCTCCCTCTCCCCCTAATATGCCCCCTTTCCCATATCTCTCATTCCATCCTGTCCCTTCCTCCCCCTCTCCTCCTTTTAATTTTTCCTTATCAAATTACCATTCCTTCCCTCCCTCTCCCTCAACCTCTCTTGTTCCCCCTCCTTGACTCACTCCCTCTATCACTTTTGCTCCCTCCCTCACTCCCTCCCTCCCTTTTTCTCTCCATTATCATTTTATCTTATCTCCTAACATTTCTCTCCCACTCCATATTTCTCACTAAAACCCCAATATATCTCACTCCTTTTATGTCTAGCTCTATACACCTCTCTTATTATCCCCCACAGACTCCCTCTACCACCCTCTCTCTCTATAAATGTGCTCTCTTTCTCCCCACCTTTCTCTTTTACTCTCTCTCTCTCTCTATCAACCCTCCTTTTTCACTCCCCGTCTTACCATATCTCCCACTATCTCTCCCTATCCTACTCCCTCTCTCCCCCTCCCTCTCTCTACCCACCTCACATACTCATTCCCAATGCCTCCCTCCCTAACTCTAATTCTCTCTCTCCCCATATTACTCCCCATGTCCCACACACGCTCTATTCCTCTTCCTACTTTCTCTCCCATCTCTTTCTCCCACTAACTCTATCACTCTCTCCCTTTCTTTCTCCCACCCACTCTCCCTCTCCCTCTCCCTCTTTTTTCCTCCACCATCTCTTCCCCACAATCTCCCTCTCTCCCTCCATCCCTATTTCCATCCCTCCCTCATTATATCCTACAAAATATTTCCCACATATTAGATCCCTCTCCATCTCCCTTTCTCCATCACTCTATTTCAATGAACTATTTCTAGGTTCCCTCTTTCCATCCCTCTTTTCCCCCTCCACCATTTCCTGCACCTTTCATTATGTTCCTCCACTTACCCCTTTCCCCTTATTCCTCTCCCTCCCCCTCTTTCACTTCTCCATTTCCCATTCTCTCTCTCTATATATCTCTCCCCCTCTCTCTCTATCCTGCAATGTATTTCCTTTTCCTTCTTTATTTATACCTCTCTCCCTCTATCCTCCTAACTTAATTTCCCTCACCCTCTCTCTACATGATTTCTCTCACCCATTCTCTCTCTTTTTCTCTCTCTCCACTCTCCCTCAATCCCTCTTTCTCTTTTCGTATCTACATCCCTCACACTTTATCGCTCCCTCTTCTTTTTCCTCTCCCCCTCCTCTCACTCACCCTCTTTCCCTTGCCCCCTCTTCTCTCTATCCTTCTCTCTCCCACTCCATATATCTCCCTCATACTTAATCCTCCCCTCCCTCCCTCCCACTCCATCACTCACCTTTTCTCTCTCTCCCTCGCTCCCTCTCTCACTCCATCCATTACTCCCTCAACCACCCTATCTCCCACCCCTCTATAGCTAATTCACCCAATTTAAACTCTCTCTCTCTCTCTCTCTCTCTCTCTCTCTCTCCCCCTTTGAATTTGACGCTATCACTTTTATTGCCCACATTTAGCCTTTGTCTCTCTATCCCTATACACTTCTATCCCACTCAATTTCTCCTTTTCTCTGTCTCTCTATAACTTCCTTTCTCTCTTCTTTTCATTTCAACCCATATATTTCTCTCTCTATATGTGTGTGTAATTTCCCACTTTCTCTCTCCACCTCTCCTCCCCACACGCACATAATTCCCCCTCTCTCTCTCCATCCCTACCCCTTTTGGCCATTGTCCCTCTCTCAACCTCCTCCACTTCCTCTACCTCCTACTTAGCTATCCTCTCCTCACTCTCTCTCTTTTTCTCTCCATAAATAATAATTCTAAGACATGATATACTAAATTTAAATATTAATATAAAGTGAAATGATTACAAATAATTGTATTACTAAATTTTTCCTATTTATTAAGTCAATAATTTTCCTAACAGAAATAATTGATAAATTTTAATCAAAATATAACAAGTATTATAAAATCTTTTATACTAAATATTTTATTAATCCTAATTTTTGAAAATTCAAAAAATAACCAAATTTGAAATATAATAGAATTACAAAAAGCAATTTCAAAGCGATGTACTACTATTTATTAACCCTTAAAATTTATTATTGTGAGGACTTTTATAGAAAATATTAAAGAATACAATTTTTCAAAAGAGGAATGGATATTTTCTTTTATTTTAATAATTTTTATAAAAATACAATTACACTAAAAAAATTTAAATATTTCAAAGATAAACTAGAAAAAATAAGTTAATATATAATAATTTTGAAAGTTGTAAGAAATTATAATATGACAAAGAAACAATCTTTTAAAAAAAATCGATATTATAATACTTTATTCAAAAATACTTTATTTATTAAGTTGTAAAATTTTAATTGTTATGTCATTATTTTTATTTGAGATTTATGAAAAACCTCGTGAGAATTGTCATTCGTTCCAAATATTAAAGTGAGAAATTCATGGTGTTGGTAATTTTGATTTCTCAAATACACTGACTGGAATGAGATTAATGGTCAATTTTCCATTGAAAATAAAGGGAGAGATTTCACGAACAATTAGTGATCCGCAGATTCTAAGAAACAAGGTTCCAAAAAATAAAAGGTTCAGTTAAGAGTGCATACATGTGTTCGATGTGATCACGTATCTTTTATAGGAATGCAGTCACTGTCGACATGAAAATCCTGACAATAAAATATGGTATCGACTTCCATCTGCATGTACCGTCTTGGGATGTTGCATCAAAGCGATCATCATCCTGGCTAGGACGGGGAGGGAGAAGTGGTAGCCCTTCGTAATCTACCTCACTCCCTCACCATTTTACCTGTGCACATAAAAACCAAAGCAACAAACTTCTAGAGGATGCAACAAGACAACTTCAGGGTGGGATTTTGAGAGAGGTCGGGGCATAGGTAGTGCTTGCATCCGAGAAAATGTGTGTTCCTGAACGCTGCTGTGAATATGGTGTGGTGTCATTATGCCACCATAACACTTTCTTGGATGGGCTTGCCAGGGAGGTTTATCGTGGGGCTTGTTGATAGCTCGAAATCAATGGCCAATCTTGGGCAAGCTTGATTACTGCTTCATGGGCGAGCTTGATTGCTGCTTTCATTGAGTACTATGTCACTCGGATCGAGGGAATTCAATATAACTCTTTCCTGGATAGGCATGACAGAGAGGACTATAGTGGGTAATTGTTGATACCTACAAATAAATGGCCAGTCTTGCCTGTTCATGGGAGCTTGGGGGCTTGATTGCTTCCATTCAGCACTATTTCACTCACATCCACACAATTCAATAATTTATTTAACAAAAAATTAAAATTATTTAATAATATTATATCTAAAAATAAGAAATCATATATCAAGGTTAACTTGAAATGGTATAAATAAATTTTGAATCAAAACTCACTCCATATTGATTCCTCGGTTAAATATATTTTTCTCAACGATAATAATACATTATAAGATTATGAACACGTATATAGTTATTTTTGCTAATGATTATAACCTTAACCATGAATGATGACAATAAAATTCAACCATTTTTACTGAATGCTATAAGATTAGTTATCATAAGTATTAACAATAATATAAATATGCAATATTAAAATGAGAAGTGAATGTAACATCTTTTTGTTAGGAGACATTAATGCTAGAACTATAACTAAAGAAGCTACTTTTTTAATCATTAAATTAAATTTTCATTCTTTTTAGCTAGATGAGGACCTTGGTTTGGATGGCAGATTCAAATGAAGACCTTGCTAAGAATTTACTTGTTATTGAGTTCTTGGGACTTATAATTTGCCATAGCATAACCACATCGCCAAACTCCAACCAAATGACTTGTATTCATGGGCTTGGTAGTAGCATCATGGACTATATGATATATGATATTCTTGTTTCCAAAAGAGTTGTAATTTTTGACATTTTAAGTTATCATGAGTTCGACTCTTATCAAACACCTTTAACCTTAACTCTAAACATTTCCATGTACAACAACCCCAAACAAGTGAATGGTAAGAGTCAAAGCAAAAATGGTTTTTTTGAGAAAGTAAAATGGATTTCTTATCAGGGAATTTAAATAGGGATTTAGACCTCCTAACTTAAAAGTATAACATTGATAGCCTCTAGCACAATTTTATTACATCCCTCTCTTCTACCATTGGCATTTACTCTACCAAGGTTTCATACAAAATGATAACAAAAATACCTACCCTTGGAGTGGTAATGACCTTACAATTCCTGGAAAAGTGATTAAAAATGCTCCGAATGAAACCTTAAAATTGATAAATTAGGGCATTTTTTAAGGATTTAATATTTTCCCTATATATAGTAATTTAGGGGACTCTTTAATTCAAAAATTCACATGCATAGAATTTAGGTAAATATTCAATAAAAACATGTATTTTATTATTAAAATTAGTGAATTTTTGGCTAATATCATATATGTAAAAAATAGGTGAATGTTTAGCTAACTTGGTGAATATTTTTTTCAAAAAATGTCCAAGAATTATCCCATTTGCTAATTTTCGTGCCTAATTTTTTTACTTTTCATAACATCAACAAACATAATTTTTTTATTAAAATTAGCAAAATATATTATACAAATACAAAGAAATGAAGGTTATTTAATATTTCAAAATCTAATCTTAGGAAGTGTTGAAGGAAAATTATAATATGTAAAACTAAAGAAAATAATTTTATTTCTTTGAGTGATTCCTATATTTACCGTAAAACAATTTATAAATACCCTAGTGCCATGGAAACCATTTTGAATACCCTTATCGAGGATGATATCTTGTATTTGGGAGATAATGAGTTTGTTTTTAGGAAAGCTAATGATATTGAGGGCTATCATGCTAAAACCTTTAAAATGGAGTGGGCGATCCTCATCCCCTACATACAAAAAATCTTCAATTTGGTAGTGTAGCTAGGCTTTCCTATGCTTTGGACACAAAGCATTATTTTTCCTATCTTTAAAAATGGGGATGAAAACATTCTTTCTAATATTAGGATTAGTCATATATTATCCATATATTAGCCAAGTTGTATGGACTTATTTGGGAATATGAATATTAGTGCTTCGCTTGAAATCCATTCTAAACTATCTAAAGAAAAATTTAGGTCTAGGAGTTATCATTCAACAATGGAGCATCTTGTTACTCTTAGAATTGTTGTAGATGAATTTCAAAATAATAAAATTGTTCTCTTGTGTTGTTTTTTTAACTCTAGAAAAGATTTCAACATTGTTCTAGGACAAATCCTTGAAGGAGTCTAGAAGAGATAATGGTTCCTTTCTATATGACTACAATTGTGAAAATATTGTACAAAAATGTGACTTCCAAGATTAGAATAATTGATGGTTGTTTCAAAGAAATTAAATGCAATAAGAGATCCAAGCAAGGGTGTCCCTAATCCCATACCCTTTTTGTTATATTCTTTAATAAGCTATAATATTGTTTTCAAGATGCTGACCATTATTTTTGTTGACCCCATGCTCACCATTATATTCATAACTCTTCCCCTTTATGTTAACGATTTTTTTTGCAAGAAGCCATTACAATCTTGGAAAGAAATTAAGAATATTTTAACATTTTTTCTCCAAGATGGATATGTTTGCTCATATTTCAAAAACTAATGTCATTATAACAAAATCCAAAAATATTACCAATGATTCTTTCATTTATGATAAAAACTACCTAGAGGTAGTTCCTTCATATGAATATCTAGGAATCAACATCCATCATAAGATTAATTTAAAATATAATACTAGGGAAAGGATAAATGCAGGTTTGAAAGTCAAATATGTGCTTCAAAACAATTTTAGGCCAAAATATCATTGGATGTATCTTGAAAATAAATATTCTTTGAGACTATTTTCTCTCTTGCTATTTCAGATGGATGTGAGGTGCAAGGTTGCAGTATATCGAAATAATTGAGGATAAAGATTGAATAGATCCAAATGAATTTTGTAATATACAACCTAAAATTTATATAAAATACTCCCTCCCCTATCCTCCTAATCGAAGAAAACATTTCCCCCATTGAAAGCATGGTTATGACTAGATATTGATGTATAAGAAGAATTTACACAATTTCCAAGCCAATATATTTACTAAAAATAATTCCAACTCTAGCCGAAACCCTCACCTTCATATCAAGTGTGGATTTTAGAAGGGTACTTAGAGAATGACATAATGATTCCTAGGCTCGGTCATCCCATTGTGGCATAAAGGATGAGATCATATTATATAATAAGGACAATATTAAAATTATTATTACTTCTAAATTAAATGATAATTTTTGGGTTGATAAAGAGTTAGAAGGGAAAAGGAAAGTAAGATATTAAATGGAGGTGAGCGACTGCAATCATGAAAACTAAAATTATGTGATATATATTATATCCTTGATTCCAAACAAATTGATATATGATATCTTTGTTTACAAACACACTCTTTTTTTTATGTTTTAAATGACCATGAGTTGGACTCTAATGATACATGTTTAACCTTACCTCTAAACATTGTCATTCACAACAACCACATGAAAAATAATTTCAAGAACCAAAGGCACATCATTTTGGACAAAAGTAAAATGGATACCTTATTAAATAATTTAAATATGGACTTACACCTCTTAATCATAAGGATAACAGTGATAACCTCTATCAAAATATTACTACAATATTCTCTTCCACCATTAGCATTTGCTCTGCTTAAGTGTCATAAAAAAAGACTCATAAAGATAACAATCCTTGGTATGATAATAATTATAAAATTGCTAGATAAGGGATCATGAATGCTCCTAATGAAACCTTAAAGTTAATAAGGCTAGTAAATATAAATCCCTTATTAAAATGTGGAAAATACATTATATAATGGAGAAAGTGATTCATGCACCTTTGAAAATATAATCATATAAGGTATTGAAAGAAAATTATAATATGTAATACTAAATGAAATAAATTTATTTACGTAAATCATTCTTATATTTACATTGAAAACCTTTATAAATCCCATGGTTCCATGGAAACAATATTGAATTCCCTTATAGAGGATGATATATTTTCTTTAGGGGACATTGAGTTTGGATTAGGAAAGATAAAGATATTGAGAACTATCAAGTTCAAAACATTAAAATGGGAGGCACTATAATCATATCCCACATACACAAAATCTTCAATTTGGTAGTGTAGCAAGTATTTTCTAAGATTTGGACACAATTTGTTAATTTTTATATCTTTAAAGGTGAGGATGATAAATTTCCTTCTAATTTTAGGGGAAAAATGATTATCCTACTTGTATGGAATTATTTTGGAAGATTATTATGCTTTGGCTTGAAAGCCATGACAAGAGATCTAAATGTTCAGCTATATTTAGGAGTTATAATTCAAAAATGGACCATCTAGTTACTCTTAGGATTGTTGACTATAAATGTCAAAATAATAAAATTTATGTCTTATGTTATTTTGTTGGATTTATAAAATAATTTCACATTGGTCTAAACACAAAGCCTTGGGGGAGGCTAGAAGAGATAATGCTTCCTTTTGAGTGGAGGATAATTGTGAGAACATTGTACAAATATGTTATTACCAAGATGATGACCAAAAAGGGTTGGTTGGAAGAAATTAAATTAAATAATAGAGTGAAGTAAGGGTTTCCCTTATCCCATTCCCTTTTTGGTATAATGCTGTAGGGTAATATGCTTGGGTAGGGGTTATCGAATATCCCTCTCTAGGCTTTCCGGTGTCTGAGGCAGACAATCAGATTAGCTGTATAGTTCACAAAGATGTTGCACATATGTTCATGCTTATTTATATCATTTAATAGAATGATATGGGAGATTAATTATTTTTTGATCCCGAATCCTTTGGAGAACACTGAGCAGTGAAGTAGGGATCCTCCTTCACCAGTTCCAAATTCAGGTCCTGCAATCAAACAAAGCACTCATGTAATCTCTACAACAATATATTACTTATTAACTAAATCAGCATATGATAAACATAAAACGATACAGATCTAAGCCATTCATGTGGAAAACAATGGAAATATTAAAGCATCGAATGGACAAAATAGATACAGTTCTATTGATTTATAAAAAGGAGGATTACAACCGTCAGTTGCACCAAGCTCTCCTCAGTCTCCCAATATCTCTCTCTCTCTTTCCTTGTATGTGATGGTGATCAAGGCGGTAAGCTCTCAATGTCACTTCGCCGATCCTCAACTACCATATAGTAACAATGTAGCTCTGCTTCACATGTATTCAAAAAACCTTTGAATTTGGACTAGTAACCCATAACTCCATTTTATAGGAGATGGAGAGCGTAAACCTTGCTCAACTCTTTCAACCAGTTCTAAGAGGAAAAAACCAAGATGATTCCTTAGCCTTATATGCTTTTGCCTTCCTTGAGAGTCTAGTTGCTTTTGGTAAGGCCTAATAAGAGGTTAGTGCCTTTCAATTTATATTTTTTACTGACTCTCAATGAGAAAAAGTTGGGTTTTCCAATCATTATCCACGGGATTTTTCCTGTTTCATGTTTAAACACGGGTAACACTACCCTCCGGGCAAGCTAGGGCATTTCCCTAGTCATTAACGTGACCTTTACATGTCTCATAAGTGTTATAACACATCTTAGTAGCTTTTGGGGTGCGTTACCTTGGCAGAAATGGGTTTTGTCTAGGTCACTTTCTTCCTTCCATATTACCTTCTCCTCTTAGCTAATGAGGAGGTCATTTTTCCTGTAGCAGATGCCCCCTAAAGTGTGAGGTTAGAGGTGAAGATGATGGCCAAAATAATTTATAATATGTGTACTAGAATTAGAGAGACTGGAGGACTGAGGAAAACCTAAAACAACAACATATGTCAGAAAATATAGTATCTGTCTTGAGACGGGCATTCCCATGCTCAGTAGCTAATCAACATGATTTCTCTGCAACAGATATATGAACAGTGTGTTCGCCGATAAGCGTAACATGGAAGTATCTGTCAGAACAGGATCAATACTAAAAAGTTGTCTCCATAAAAAATATCGCAACTTGGGGGAGTAAACACAACTGTAATGGTGTAACCTTTGCCCCAAGGTCTTGGATACCACTTCACTTAAACTGCATATTTCCCTACATGTGAATGGAGGAGCTGTTGTCAAACATGTGGGAAATCGTCTAATTACCATTCAGTAAGGAAAACTGTTAATAGACGCGAGGGTGGCCACCAATAATGATGATGGTCCCCAAGATGCACAGTACAATCTATGAGTGTGAATAAAAGGATTTGATGTAGAACACTCATAGAATCATTTGATCAGGAGCCAATAATGAACACCCCCAATCAGATATAAGATGACCTGCCACTGATGTCTGCAAGTATCTAGGTATTGATGTGTTTCTAGGTCCACTTCCTCGATAATATGTTGCAGTCGATAGGAGGAGACCTGTCAAAAGGTAGGCACTAAGGCATCCTACATCAGTGAACATGAAACAGGAAAAGATGATGTTGTTTTTGATGGAAAATATGAGGAGTAAATGGGAATAAATGATGATAAATAATTTCTGGCATGATTATTGCTTTGGTTGATATGAGGAGTAGTAGATAGCAATATTTGCTTGAAAAATAGAAGGCACTCTAACAGGGTACTATGCAGCTTAGGCTTAATAAACACCAAAGAGTATTTAGAATTTGACTAGTGCAGGAACACTGCGATACGAAGGCTAAACTCATAGATGGTAGGGTTAGGCTAAATGCGAAAGAGTTGTCTAGGAAGTGCCATGTTCAATATTTTTGCTACCAAATCGTCCTTTCTTAAATCTAACAGAAGTAGTATCCATTTTGTCCAAATTTTTCCCCGTATGAGTAAGTTTAACAAGTCCAGATGGGTAAACTCGATGAATTTTTCATTTTTAGAGTTCTGAAAAATGTTGTAAAAGAGAACTCTGGGGGGTACCTTTGTCATGTCTTGATAACCGGGCACGACAAAGGGAGAATAGTAAGCCTGAAATGGTTCATTTTCTATGAGTTATTCCATCGAAGTCGCAAAAATGAGAAATCTATGTTTCATGGATGTCTACCTCATTTTGTTATGAGTACGAGGAGACGAAGTAAACTTAATATTATTTGTAAAATTTTAACGAGTCCAACAGAGAAAAACGCGATTCTCTCCGTGAAGTTTTAATGAGTCATGCGGAGAAAAACTTGGTGCTCTCTGTGAAGTTTTAATGAGTCACACAGAGAAAAAATCGATGCTCTCCGTGAAGTTTTAACGAGTCACGCAGAGAAAAAATTGACGCTCTCCATGAAGTTTTAATGAGTCACATGGAGAAAAAATCGGTTTCTTTTTCCGTTTAAAGAGCTTTGAAAAATATGAAAATGATGGCTCATAATGTTTTGTCATGGTAGTTTAACAAGCCCAACAAAAACAACTCGGGATTTTTTTTGGGTTTACAAGATAGAAAAAGTTCCTAAAAAGAAAGCTCATTTCTTCATGTTAGTTTTAATGAGCCTGAAGAAGAAAAATCGACGTTTTCCTGATTTAAAGAGCTAGAAAAATACCATAAAAAGAATGCTCGATGCGGGGTCGACTATTGGTCATATCTACATATAGACATTAAAGAACTCATCAGAACATCGGTAAAAAGAAAAACAATAGTTGCGACAACCATGAAACAGGAATTCATTATTTTTGTAGACTAACTGAGTGAGTCTTTCCCCCAGAAATGGCTATAAGAAGGTTGGAGACCCTCATTTTCACTTTTTTTAATGTTGTGATTGAGCTTTGGGGTAAAAAAGTGGCGAAATTACTGCTAGCGATTGCGGACGATCTGGGAAACGGTTCTTCCTTCCACGAGATCTAGGTAAGAGATGGAACCTCCTGCTGTCATTTCATAGTGTTTTTTGCTTTTTTTGATGGTTCAAAATAGTGATTTTAGCAAGCCCTAAAAAATTTAGGTGGCTAACATGGGCGAGCAGTGCTTTTCCCACGTTAAATGCACCTCCCGTGAAGAAAGAGCACATTAGCATGCACTGTTGGGCATTAGATCCTACGTCAGGTGCAAATTTTTTTTAGGAATTATTTGTTTATCATTCTGAAGCATTCCGTACAAAATCTAATCCATTAAATATGTTGGTTTGGCAGGTATAAAGCTGTTCACCATGAGTATTTGGTGAGAAAGGGAACATGAGCGGGAAGAACATGAGATGTTCACTGATGCATCTACTTTTTTGGTTCTCCGCAGGTGCGGTTTGCTAAAGTATGCTCTATTGGAACTGATGAGGGGAAAAGAGGACCTTTTAAGGTGGATAATTCAACAGCGGGATGATTGTCAGCACGTCTTTCGTGTCGAGGGAAACGAGCTCTCGATTGAGAAAGATGATATTTATTTTTTGACTGGCCTGTCCTGCCGTGGACCAAGGCCCAGTCTGATAGGGTCCAGGGTGGATCCTTGTACTACTGTTGACCTGATGCTTACTCATTTCATACATAATACCGAGGCAATTAGCAACAGGGTGCCTATTACATGGGTGGCTTTGAGACCGCTGAGGTCTCTGTTATGCATGATAGTTCGCTTGGCTGGGGCCAAGAGTCAGCATGTGGCCACCAAGGCCCATTTTTTGTTAGCACTGGATTGTATGTAGCCCCAGTTTTTTTACTGGTGCGAAGGTGTTGTCTGTCGGGTTCGTGCAGAGCTGACAGCGTGTAAGACCCAAACTCAGAGAGAGTTTGGTTATGGTACACTGATTGTTTCCTTCTTACTAGAGTGGGTGCCGGTTACGAGACCCAGAATGATTACGGATGCATTGGGCCCGCGAGAGCCGAGGCAAGCTTGATGGGCAGCTTTGATACCACGAACTGGAGAGGGTTTCGTCCATCATTTCTTTGATGATGGGTTCTTTGATTGGCTTAACCACCATATTGTCGTGACTGAGGACTATCCCTATGTAGGGATGAACTTTACAGGAGATCTGAAGTTAATTTTTCCCCTCGGCACTCAGTGGGGTCTAGATGGTAAGAGAGGGATTGATCAGTGTGGTTGGAAGTATTTTTTGTCTTTTGAATGTTTATGCAATTTTTTTGTTTAAATGGATGAAAATATGTTTTGACATAAAGCTTGTTTTCTTGACACAGATGTGGCACCTGTTCGTCCAGTCGGAGCCCCTTGTTATGCACAGCGAAGACTACAGCTACCTGGGGCTGGCGCAGCGGTAGAGGATGCGGAAACCGCCAGAGAGAATGATGATACCTAGATCTTGCATGATATTTCCAGGAACCTGGAGGGTTTAAACATGGGTGTACCACCTCTTCCTGTGAGAGAGATTCCAGTTCATCTACAGCGACATACTATGGGTGTGCCGGAGAGATACCTAGTGCCTCTCAGGAGGATAGCCATGGCAGTTGTTTGCTATTTTGAACATCAGGCATAGCTGGAGGAGTAGATGTGTAAATGTCATAGTGAGGCTTAGTGTAGCCAAGTTTTGTAAAACACCCAATTTTTGGGAGATTTCTTGATGTAATTTTGATCTGGACACGACATATATATATATACATACTTTTCACGATTTTGTTTCTTATGTGTTTTTTAATATTTATGTATTTTCTATGGGAAAAAAAAAATATACTCATGTGTAAACCTTTTTATAACAAATGTGAAAAATTCCAATCTAATACATAGTTTGCTAATGAATCGGCCAATGCATTAAATTATCTAGGGATGTGCTCAAATCATATGGTTTGAAGCTGACGTTATAAAAGTTGTACCCTTAAAAAATAACATAACAAGACTGGATGACAAATGTGATAATGATTATTCAACTGCATAACTACGAGTTGCGAATCTAACCTGACCCCTAAATTGTAGATGTCGCAAGATGTAGCTTCCGTGAGGAGTTGTATCACCGACATGTAATCAGCAATGTTATTGGTGGCGTTTCCCAGGAAAATTCCCCCAGAACCAAGGAGTTCTGACTCATGTGTATAGAGAACCCAAGCAACTGAAGCAATGTGTCTAGTATGACGACTAGCACCATCCGTGTATTTGACGTATGATAAGGAGGATGATGGCATCTTTGCAAAAGAAAAAGATTGTATATGAGGAAAAACACTTCAAAAACCAAAAAATATCCAGAGACATCAAAACAATAGGCAAAAATTATATACATAAAATTACAAATCATATGCCTAGCGGAAAACTAGGCAAAATACTTCTTCAGATAGAGCCCATTGCGGGGCTCTGTGAGCAGAATTCCATTGTAGTCCTGAAGTTCATAAGCTCATTTTGAAAGGAATTTGGTGACTACATAAGGACCAAGCCATAATGGTTGAAGTGTTCCTACCCCCAAGAGGTTGTGTCTCTGATCGTAGAGTAGTATGAGATCACCCTCTTGGAAAGAACGAGGCTTGACAGATTTTTCATATTGAGCTTTGACTCGGCGTTTGTGGGTTTTGAGTGCCAGTGTGGCATCTTGACGAGTCTCGTCCAAGTGATCGAGCGAGAGCAAGTGGTCTTCTGGGGCAGTGGTGCCAGGTAGGAGTTCAACAACGAGCTTGAGTGATGGAATCTCACACTTGATTGGGAGTACTTCCTCTAGGCCGGATGCGAGTTGGAATGGCGTGAATCCTATGGCAGTTTTGAGTGACGTACTGTATGCCCATAATACGGAATATAACTTTCGATGCCATGTGGTTTTACGATTTCCAAGTAACCGAAGAATCATGGTTTTGAGGATGCCATTTACGGCTTTGACTTTACCATTCTCTTGAGGATAGTAGGATGAAGACTGATCTTGTTGAAATCCTAGCATGGAAGTTAATTCTGTTATCATATTGTTTTGAAAATGTGATCAATGATCAGTGACAATTGAAAGGGGTACATTGAAGCGATAGATAACCTGATTGAAGAGGAACAAAGCAGTGGTTTCTCCATTGGATTTGAAAGTGGGAATGGCTTTTGCCCATTTCGTAAAGTAGTCGACTGCCATGACAATGTAGTTCTGTTGGTCGACCGAAGTGGGGTTGCATGTAAAGAAGTCTATTCCCCATTTAGCGAAAGGACCAATGGAGATAACCGGGTGGACGGGGGCGGGGTGAGCATGCATTTTCTTCATGAAAATTTGACACGGATGGCACTTCTGGACTGCTATGATGAATTCTTTAAACAAAGTGGGCCAATAATAACCTGCACGCAACATTTTCTGTGCAGTAGCTATGCCAGAAAGATGACCATTGCACACCCCTGCATGGCAGTCATTTAAAACATATTTTTCTTCTTCAATAGTGAGACAATGCTGAATAATAGTATTGACACCACAATGATATAGAGTATCATTGAGTACAAGGTAGTGTTTCGCTTGGTGGTGAATATGACAGCGTTCGTCCGATGTGAGAGTTGGGTAGAAGCGTTGAGTTTGGAGGTAGAACAAAATGTCTCCATAACAAGGATCAGAAGAATCAACTAAGA
Source organism: Pinus albicaulis (assembly GCA_034641835.2). Lineage (NCBI taxonomy): Eukaryota > Viridiplantae > Streptophyta > Pinopsida > Pinales > Pinaceae > Pinus > Pinus albicaulis. The sequence continues at coordinate 879,249,170 of CM076571.1, read as the reverse complement.
AGACAGATTCATCAGGAAATGGATCATGAGCTACATCTTGTGGGTCAATTCTGGGAAGATCCAACAGTAATTCGGCGAAGACTAGAAATTTCTTTGCTTTGGCAGTAGTGAAAACCAAGTCAAGTTGTTGGAGGATCACTATCCATTTGGAATATTTTCCTCCGATAACTTGGCGAGACAAAATTTATCGCATGGGATTATCCAAAGAAATAACAGTAGTCTGACATAGTAATATATAGTGTCGGAGTTGGGTGGCAGCAAAGACCACCACGAGGGAGAGTTTTTCCACATGTGAATATCATATTTCAGGTCCGATGAGACATTTTGACAAGTAATATATCACATGATCACTATCGTCATTGTGACCTTTAACCAAAACCATGCCAAGTGGGGATGGTGAGGCTGCCAGGTAGAGGAGAAAGTCACGTGAATAATCGGGGGCAGTAAGAGGTGGGGCAGAAACGAGTGCTTGTTTCAAGGCATCAAAAGATTTTTGAGCTTGGACATCCCATAAATATAGTGTTTCCTTCTTTAATAATCACATAAAGCCTTTCGTCATCTCGGCATAGTTCACGATGAAACGACGTAAAAAGTTTGCCTTCCCTTGCAAACGTTAGAGTTGCAGAATGGATTATGGTGTGGGTAATTCAACGATTACCTTAACCTTATCGAGATCAACCCTAATCCCATGCTTGGAGACAATAAAACCTAGAAGACGGCCATATTCGACAAAAAATATGCACTTATGTGGATTTAGACGTATATTCTAGAACCTACACCGGGCGAAGATTTGCTTCAGGTGTGCGAGGTGATGGGATCGATGCTTGTAATGAGCCGGAAGGTCATCCAAGTAAGATTGTACAATATGCCTAATGTTGTGTAAAGCGTAGTCCATAGCCCTTCAAAAGTTTGCTTCTACATTCTTCAGATTGAACTGGAGTTTACGATACGGAAATGTGCCCCAAGGACAGATGAAGGTAGTTTTATATTGGTCATATTTTTTAATCGCAATCTGGTTATACCCTGAGAAACCATCCATAAAAGAAAAAGACTCACATCCGGCGAAATCATCAAGGATTTTATCTATGAACGACATAGGGTAATTTTCTTTGGGACAAGCAGCGTTCAGATCGCGATAATCAACACAAACTCGGATAGTGCCTTCTTTTTTGTGTATGGGGACCAGATTGGAAACCCATTCTGTCAAAGAAACAGGATAGATGAAACCAACGTTCAAAATTTTTTCTACTTCAGTTTTGATGGCAGCTGCTTTGCGTGGGTGGACAGGTCAGAGTCGCTATCGAATAGGTTTAGCATTGTCATAAACTTTTATTTTGTGCTTGACTATAGATGGATCTATGCCAGGAATTTCATTGTAAGACCAAGAAAACACATCACGGAATTCCTTAAAGAGGGATGTGAAGTGTGAAATTTCCTCGGGATTGCAATCTGCTCCAATCTGAATGTTTTCCACGATACTAGTTTTGACCAAGATATCTATGAGCATTGTCTTAGAAATATTGCCCATGTTCCCTTCCGAATCGATGGTTTGAATAGTCGTGTAAATGGAGGGGACCATCTCAGGTGGGTCAAATAATGGGATTTGAGTATTTATTGCGTCTAAATCAAGCATCGAAGTGTGATGGTGGAATTCTCCCCAAGGTCGTTCTTCTAGAGACATGATCTCTTGAATAGCTTTGTCTGTAGGTAGGAATTCATTGAGGAGATAATTAGAAGGAACTGTGATGGGTGGGAGGTTTGTATCATTGGTCAAAACCATAGCCGTGGAGGGTTCATATGTAATTTGGATAGTTTGGTAAACCAACTCAGCTGGTGATAGCGGCATCTGATCTCTGTAGGAATCAATGTCTAAAGGTGGCCGTAGGATCCATGGGTTGATAGAGCCATCCAATGTGGTGGATATCATTGCAACTATATTTGGAACCTCAGGTAGCGGGAGAGGAAAACAACCCATTAGGGAAGATGCGTTCAGAATATCGGTACCAATACTGACGTATGAGTCAGGAACACCTCCTATTAGGGGTACAATGGTACTTGGTAATGTGGCATAATTAGGGGTGCAAAAGGATAACTGATCCACTGTGAGTATTTTCCCATCCAATGGAAACAGGATGAGTCAGAAAAAGGAAGAAACAATGGCAGTCATTGTATATGACCAAGTGTGACCCAACAATAGATTATATTCGAGATGATGATCTACAACTTCAACATCCATCGTTATCGTTTTCCCACTAAGTGTAATGGGAAAGCTAGCAAGGTAGCCTTTTCGGAGAAAAGTGTGGCCATCGAAAGCTTTAATGGAATTCGATAGTGGAGACAAAGTAGGAGAACTCAAAGCGAGCCAGTAACTAGTTGACATAACGCAGGTCGAAGCACCTTCATCAATGACAGTACAATGGATTGGTCTCCCTTTCCACACAACTTGTATCTGGAATGGAAGTTGGTGTGAGAGGTGAGGTTTATATTTCTCCATGTCAAAAATAACTAGTGTAGAATCCTGGGGGTCAATCCCACCAATGGCTGAAAGCAAGGCTTTCCTTTGTGCTGGACAAGTTTGCAATACTTTGAGAGTAGACATGGTTGATGGTGCCTGTGCCAAATCTTCTACAATGTTGTAGTTTTGGGCAGAATGTGCAGAGGTGTTATGAGTCATGCGTCGAAGTGTCCCTTTGGGGGATGAATAGCAGGGTCAGCAGTAGGCCATTCAATATGCAAATTGTTAGGAGGTAGTGGATTTGAACTGGTCCCAAGTTCCTGAGTATCAATGACAGGATTTCCATAAAGTTTGGCTTGTATCTAAATTTCAACACTTTCTATGCCATAAATGGCGAATGATCCTTCACCGGAAGGATGTGAACCACCATCTCCCCTTTGCAGGGGTTGTGGTGGGTTTGCATCCATGTGTTGCTATTGATGTTGTGGATTAGGGAAGGGATTATGTAGGATAGCAGGTGTCCTCCTAGAGTCCTTGATTGCGATAAAATATGTGCATTCCTGCAGTTGAGAACATTTGTATTTCAAGTGGTCCTCTGCACAGATTTTGCAAGGAAATTTCATGGGTTTCTCCTTCCCTTCATCTTTTTTAGCAATGTTTCTCTAATTGGGATTATTCTGATGGTCTGACTGCTCTTCCAAAGAAGATGTCTTTTTCTTTTTATTCTTGTTCTTTCCACTTGGTTTTTTTGAAATTTGCACAGAATTTACCTCAGCGGTAGGAAGAGTAGTGGAATGGTTAGGGGTGGTGGCAGCCAAAGATGGCTGGGAGGTTTTCCCCTGAGACTATTTTGTGGCTACACTAGAGATTGTTCCAATGAGACCGTCAGCGTAGACTCTAGGTTTCTGATTGGTGGGAGAATTTGGATTACCAGGGGCATGGAGGAGTAAATCATATAGTGCCAGATTGAGAATAGATTAAATCTAAATGTTGGGCATGATGAATGGATTGATCTTCTGTGACCACACCGGATAGGCCAATGTCTTTAGCTAGGGTTGGTAAGAGAGAATTACAAAACCAATTAGCTAGGAGATGATCCGAGATTGGCGCTTTGACCAGCCTCCTCCTACGCCTCCATTCATGAATGTGATCGGAGATGTTGGTGGCAGTGTCTTGGTGCAGCAAGGTTAAATGTTCTGTGCTGGTTTCATATCTAATAGGTAATTGGAAATTTTTTAGAAATTCCATAGCTAAGGCGCCAAAAGTTTTGATGGCATTGCGTGGTAATTCAATATACCACTTGGTAGCATTTCTAGTGAGAGTGCAAGGGAATAGCCAAAGCTGAATACTATCATCCACCATGGAATTAGATACAGACCATAGATGAAAGGTGGTGATGTGTGAAGCCGGATCATCCTCTTTTTTCCCGTCAAGTTTTGGGATGTCAGACAGAATATTATGCAGAACTAGAGGCCAAAGCGGGTTGTGATTGATGGGATCATTTGTCAGTTTATAGATGTCGAGGATGTCTAGAGTTGCTAAAAATGGTAATTGCGTGTTTTCCCCCTGATCTAGCCAAGGAATTATTGGATGACTATTTGGACCATAGGGTCCACCCATCAACATGTTACCAATAGGATAAGTGGGACTTTGTTGATAAAAATTTCCTATGGGTGGAGGTGTAGGGATATATGGTTGTTTTCTGTAGGGTATATTGTATTGTGGGGCGAACGGTTGGTTTCCCTGTGGATAAAAGTGCCCCCCTTGTCTAGATGGATGTTGGGGTTGATTGGCCCAAATGGACGCAATAGAGTCGGCCGGAGGCATGCTTCTATGTGTGTAAATAAGCAACGGTGTGGATCCTACACCGAGATTTAGACCACTTAAGGGAATAGTATTAACAATAGGTTGTCTGGTTTGTCCTAACGATTGTAGGGGTAGAAAAATGTTCCCCATTCTTTTCTTCTTGGTGACACTTCCCCCTAGTATGGAGGCCAAGGGGTTTGAACTCAGCAATGGATTCCAACCAAAAGCGTTGCTAAAAAGAATTGAAGTAGTCCCACTCGTGGGAGAGGGAACCGTAGGTCCCACTGTGGTCACCATAGGAGTAGATCCGGAAGGACTTGAGGATCCACTGATAGTTGTGATGACTGTAGGGTTGGGACCAGGTATAGGTTGACTACTAGGGTTACTGATTATTGGTATAGAACTTACTACTGACGGGGATGGTGGTGGAAAACCTGGGTTGGTTTCCAATGGTACCGACCCCATATCTTCTAGTTGTGAAATGGATGTTGGTGTGGCCGAAGACATTTCTTGGTACGGTGTAATTTGAACTATCATAGGTTCCGACGGATTAGTGAGTGGAGGATTTTAAGGAGGTACGACGCCTTCCGTAAAAGGGTCCTCTGGAAATTTTGTGTGATACGGGGCTATGTGAAAATCAGGGTTTGTCAATGGAGACTGCTCTTCCGTGGAAGGCACGGGTTCACCAAGACTTAGTTCTTCTTCCAGTGTCAAAGGAGGGAGGCCTTGCTGTTGTCGAGACAAATGACGATGGTCGGAAGACACCACAGTGACCTGTTTATTTTTAGAAAATTTTAATCATTTGTGATGTATTATAAAGTTTGAGTGACAATAACCACACACCTAAAAAATAAAAAAGAAACAAGGACTCTCTAAATATCAATCAATAAGTAGCCAGAATAAGGTGCCCTGTTTGAGTACTATTGTTTGTTGAAGATGAAACCCAGTATCAAAATAGCATACAGAGAGGGTTGGTCGTAAGTACAGTTACGGTTACTCTAGAGCTTCGCCCGAACCTCAAACGATAGGTGTAAGTACTCTCGTGGAGACAAGTACCCTCCTAAAGACTGAAGACAGAGTAGGTCTATCTGTTTTAGGTACCAGGACAACCCTTCCTAGTCACCTTCTGTAAGTCCCTAAAAATTTTGTCCACTAAGAATACCTCAATTCACAGACATAGTCAGGGGGGTCACGGTCTTAGATAGCACGCTATATGGGCAGAACACCTAGATCCCAAATCTAGTTTCGACATCCTTGAAGGGAACCCCAATATATAGAATGCCCACTGAATGCACTCGAAGGCAGGATACCTTCTCATGCACCCAAGTGTTGTCTTGCGCTTAGCTTTAGTAATGGAGTGGTCCCGATAATATGAGTGCAGTAGGATTTCGCTCATTAATGACTCTAGTTTCAGGTTTGGAGATATTGGGTGATTTTCTCACTTCTCCTACTCCAAGATTCTAGTCTGAAATATTGTTGGTGTGATCTCATAAAAATTTATATGATTGATTTTATTATCGCTTGATTCTTAGTGTACTTTTATTATTAGTCTTGTGGAGGGGGAGCGGACGTATCAAATGTGATGAGACTCTGACTCAAAAAACCATGCAAAAATATGCTCTAAATATTCAATTTGATGAAGATTATTTCTACAAGGAGAGGTTTTCTTTCAAAATCCATGCACCAAACATTCAAATAAAAAATTTCAACCTTTAAAGATTCAAACATCTATTTATCTTGTCTTAATAGTCTTTTAACCAAAAAAAAAAATTCAGAATTAATTCAACTAAGTTCAAAATTTTTTTAAAAAAATGTTCTCTTCAAAAAGTAGATGCATTTGACATTAACTTTTTAAATTAGAGTAAAAGACAGAAATGTTAGCTAGTAAACAAACATAGGGATCCAGTAAGGGAAGCTATTCTTATAGCCAAGAACTTTACAACCAAAAGGAAACATAGCACAGGTGTGAACAACAAATTCTTGGATGGGTAACAAACTATATCTAAGCCTGGACCACGTTAATGCAGGGACTAACGCATTGGTTCTAAGCCTAGACCGCGTTATAACGCACTAGAAGACTAAAAATGGCAACGTTAGTCAGGGTAAAATTCTTCAGATGGCTAAGCAAGGTCTGATCTGAACTCTATGAGCTTTTGAGATGTCTAATGAGCATATAAACTGGTCAGAAGGATATGCACACAAAAGGAAATAAAAAGGGAGAGTGAAAGGAATAGTCTAGAAAATTGGGGTTTTCTCCCCAGTGGAGTCTCCAATTCTACTATAGGGTAATATGCTTTGGTAGTGGTTATCGAATATCCCTCTCTAGGATTCCCGGTGCCCGAGGCAGACAGTTAGATTAGCTGTATATTTCACAAAGGTGATGCACATATGTTCGTGCTAATTTATATCATTTAATAGAATGATATGGGAGATTACCTCTTTTTCAATCCCAGATCTTTTGGAGAGCACTAAGCAGTGAAGCAGGGATCCTCCTTCACTAGTTCCAAATTTGGGTCCTCCAATCAAAAAAAGCACTCGTGTAATCTCTACAACAATATATTTCTTATTAACTAAATCAGCATATGATAAACATAAAACAATACAGATCTAAGCCATTCATGTCATGCTATATTAACAATTGGAAAACAATGGCAATATTAAAGCATTGAATGGAAAAAATAGATACAATTCTATTGATTTATAAAAAAGAGGATTACAATTGCTTGCCAGACACTGGCTTTGGGCCTCCCAATATCTTCTCTTTTTTCCTTGTATGTGATATGATTACAAGGAGTGCCTCAATGTTATTTTCTCAATTTACCTCAACTACTATATATTAAGAACGTAGTCATTTTTTCACATGTATTCGGCAAAACCTCCACCTGGACTATAAATCTACAACTCATTTACAGTCATGAGAAGGCAAACCGCTCATCCTATGCAAACCAGTTTGGGTATGAAAAACGAAGATGTTTCCTTAGCCTTATATGCTTTTGCCTTCCATGAGAGTCTAGTTTCTTTTGGTAAGGCCTAATAAGAGGTTAGTGCCTTTCAGTTTCTATTTTGTACTGACTCTCCATGAGAAAAATTTGGGTTTGCCAATCATTATCTGCGGGATTTTTCCTATTTCATGTTTAAACATGGGTAATGCTGCCCTCTGGGAAAGCTAGAGCATTTCCCTAGTCACTAACATGATCTTTACATGGCTTAGAAGCATTATAACGCAATTTAGCAGCTTCTAGTGTGCGTTACCTTAGTAGAAATGGGTTTTGGCTAGGTCACTTTCTTCCTTCCATATTACCTTCTCCTCTGAGCTGATGAGGAGGTCATTTTTCCTGTAACATATAACATTGATAAAATTTGTTGGTCCTGTGCTCACTAGTATAGTCATAAATCTTATCCTTTATCCTAAATATATTTTCCGTTCTCCAATGAGCCATTACAAAGTTGGAAAGAAACTAAGATTTTTCTACATTTTTTTTCCAAGATAGACATGATTGTTAATATTGGTAAAAATAAGGTCATGATAATTGAATACAAAAATATCACCTACAAGTTTTTCATTTATGATAGCACATAATTGGAGGATGCTTTTTCATATGAATATATATGAATCAACATCCATCATAAGGTCAATTAAAATTATAGCATTGGGGAAGAGATAAGTGGGGGTTCAAAATTATACCATGGGCTTCAAAATAATTCTAAGATAGAAAATCTTTAGATTCTTGGTAAAAGAAAAAAATATTTTGTAAGGCTATTTTCAGTCTCATTATTTTATTTGGATGTTAGGTGTAGGGTTGTAGCATATCCGAAGAGTTGTGGAGAAATATTGAATAGATACAAAATAATTTTATAAGTTCAACCTCAAGATTATAGAAAATAATCCCCACCTTATCCTCTTGATTGAAACAAGCATTTTCCCCATTGAAAACATGGCTATGACTAGGAATATTATCTATAAGAAGACTTTTCACGACATGAAATCCAAGATGTTTTTTAAAATTCCTTCTAACTCTAGCCAAAACCTTCACCTTCACCTAAATTGAGGATTCCATAAGAATGAACTGAAAATGGCATAACAATTCCCAAAGAATGAAATAAATATTCCTAAGCTTGGATAACCCATTGGGGAACAAAGGAGATCATATTATAGAATAAAAATAATATAAAAAATATTATTACTTTAAAATTAAAGGACAATTTTTGAGGGGATAAAGAGTAAGAGGGGAAAAGGAAATCAAGACATTATATGGAGGTGAGAAACCCCAATTTCAAAAGTTAAAATCATGTGGTATCCAATATCCTTGTTTCCAACATAATTGTAAATTTTCACCATTTAAATGAACATGATCTAGACTCTCATCACATGTTAAACCTTAACTCTATACATTTTCATGCATGAAAAATCCATGCAAGAGAATTGAACGAGTCAAAGGAACATGATTTTTGACAAAATTAAACTAGATTTATTATTAAATAGTTTAAATAGGGATTTACACATCTTAAGTTATAAGGATAACATAAATAGCCTCTATCACAATTTTACAATGACCCTCTTTGTTACCATTAGAATTTACTATATCCATTAGAGGAAATTTGAACCTAGAAGTGCCCATGAAATTTCCACATAATTCCCATCTAATAATATGTAAACCAATCAAAATCCTTTAAATTTAAAATGATGTACATGTAAATATTTTGGAGGGAAAAGAAGAAAAACTACTTTTTTATGTGTATTTTTGGCTTATCTCCTTATAGGTTTACTCAAATTTCAAGTGTAGATACTCGTTGGATGCGGAAGTAAATTTCACATCTAATGACTACCCATTATCCATAATTTTGATAACACCCACATTGATAATATGATTTTTTAAGGTATCTACATTTTTTTTATCATTGTGCGTCTTCTCAAAATTATGCATAATGGGTACTCGTTGGATGTGAAATTTAATTCTGCATCCAATGAGTGTCTACACTTTAAATTTGGGTAAACCTACAAGGATATAAGTAAAAAATAAAATTAAAAAAAGTAGTTTTTTCTTTTTCCCTTCATAATTCATAACTCTAATTTTATTATCTAAACAATTATTTTATGACTTTTCCTTAGGAGGCCACTTTTAGGCTGAAATTTCCTCTGATAGAGGTTTCATATAACAAGACTAACAAAACTACCAACCCTTGGTATGATAATTCTTGAAAAATTGCTAGAAAGGTTATTTTGGATGCTCTTAATGAAACCTTAATAAATCTCCTAAGGCTCCTACTCAATAATTCCTATATTTACATTAATACCATAGTTCCATGGACACTATTTTGAATTCCTTTGCAGAGAATTACATATTTTATTTAGGATACATTTAGTTCATGGTTAGGAAAGCTAAGGATATTGAGTGTTATTAAATTGAAACTTTTAAAATGGCAAGGCATATCCTCATCCCCCGTGTACACAAAAAACACAATTTGGTAGTGCCACATGGATTTCCTAAGCTTTGGACACACCGAATTATTTTTCTTATCTTTAAAATTGGGGATGAAAACATTCCTTCTAATTTTAGGACCATAATTATTAGCCATATTTTATCCAAGTTGTATGGAATTACTTTGGAAGAGGAATATTAGCATTTAGTTTAAAATCCATGCCAGAATATCTTAAGGTGAATCTATGTTAAGGATTTGTTATTCAATATTGGATTATCTTGTTACACTTTGTGTAGGTTTTAACTTTTTAAGAAAATTATCTTCAAACAAATTTTAAAATGTAAAATAAGTAATGGCAAGAGCATAAAAATAGATATACACATAGATTTTCCCTTGGATCCTGTTACGTGCCAGTATTTTCATCCTGTCATCAGTGATAAAATCCTCTTTTCATATCATTTTAAGGGTCCCACTCATAAATTTTTTATCCTTCCACTAGGTTGAATGCAAAAATTTAGTCACTGATGGTAGCCATAGTCCAAAAAACATCGCTCTTCCTCAATTTTGATTACTTACTGGCATAGTTTCATAATTTGTTGATTGTACACCATCCATAAAGTCAATATCAGTCATGTTATCTACAAATTCAGTCTTTCAACGTCTCATTAGGTATTTTAGGGTTTTTCAAGATTTCATTAGGTCATTAGGGTTTCCAAGTTCCAATAAAACTTCATTTCCACTGCATAAAACTAGCAAGTAAAGGGCTATATAATAACATCTCTTCACCATATGAATATGATATGTTAAGAAAAATTCTCATTTGAGCATGTAATTTTTTATTTCATATGTAATTTTTAATTTTCATCCACTGGCATTGCGCTTCTGGACAAGGCATTGTGCTTTTTATCAGTGACCTCTCCAGGCACCAAAACTCAATAAATCTCTCCCAAAATCTCACCAAATTATTGTTTCACCCTCTAACATCTAAGTACAACAAATTTCTTGCCTCCTTACACTCCTAAACAATTATTTCATAGTGTTTTAGATTCTAAGTGAAATTGGCATTTCTCTAGTGAGAAAACCCTAGTTTTATTCCTAATTCCCAAATTTGATGCCCTAGCCCTAAATTTCCTTCCCACATATCTGAGAACCCTATCCCTACCCTTACACTAAGATTTCCTAGTCCCTAAATCCCTTTTCCTTAAAACCCGAAGTCCTAGGCTTCTAAATTCCTTGGCAGCCACTTCCCCAAACCTGTAATTAAATTTACATTTCCAACTCCCTTGAAATTTTGACATCCCATCAACCCCCAAAGCTCCATAATCCCTCCCCCCATCTCCCTAATTTTTTCTTGAGTTATCCCTATTCTCTAGACCCATCTTCACTCCCCATTCCCATCTACCTCATCCTTAGGGTTTCTAGGCCACCAAACACTATGGAGGCAAATAAAAACTATATGGAAGAGGAGGGTAGAAAGAAAAAGGAGGATAGATAACAAAGAAGGCATCCCAAGGGAGGAAGAATATTAAGATTGGAGCACACCAACACAGATGAATTGAGGGCATCTCCCATGAGTGTCAGTTGTTTTGAGTATGTAGGTTGCCTTGATTTTTGCAACATGATTCAGAGGGTCCAACATCATCCTATGTTGAGTAGGGTCTTCATTTCAAACCTCAGATACAATTGGGAGACCCCTGTAGGTGTGACCTTCAGTATATCTACATATGACATTTTTCCTGCCATAGGGATTCCAAACATGGGTGAGAATTGGTTTAAATCCAAATATTTGGAGGACCAATACTATGAACCATTCGTTTAACCTAGATACAAAAATGAAAGGAAGAGGGTTTTCCTTTTCATCTACCTTCTTGATTGGTATCCACCCATGATGAAAATAATCATCAAGTACTTCTCTTTTGAAGGAAGGTTTTCTAGGCTCTACACATATCACATTACATTGTTGATGCACTTCACAAGGGTAATATTTCTCAATATCCCATACCTTCTATTTAGGAGCATAGACAAAATGTCATTGATTGTGAAAAAGAGAGACTATGACCACCATATGAATAGCCTCTTGTAAATTTCCATAGATGTTCTATGCTTGATGCAAGTTTACTTTTTATCCCAATACTAGTCAGTAATCAGATAAATAAAAATGTGAAATGTTGGTAGAACATACCAATAGATTGACAGAAGAGAAGCCAAAATATATAATGGTCGGTGTGTTACGACGGTCAACAGGATGCTTCAACTAGTGAAGTCTCAATATGGTCAGCCAACCAGAAGTGTCATACAACCCTCTAGGACAGCCAGATTAGTCAACCCCAAAAGTGAATGAAATTCAGCGATGTCGCAGTCAATGGTCAATGCAAATAGAAATAGCAAAAAACTCAAGACAGTCAAGTCAAATTCAACGTCCAACCTCGAGATTTGTGCAAAAAATGTAGATTTATGAGATAGAATTTTTGGGAGAGTTTCAAGTCAATTTGACCAAGTTTTGACCAAATTCAATGCTGGTCAATTTCTGCACTAGAAACCGTAGACAGTCTGAAACCCTACCTACATATTTTTCCCACGTGTGAGTGAAGAAGAGACTCCAATAGAGGCTTGAACCAATCAGATGAGGAGAGAGGATATGATGTGATGGATGAGTGAAAATGTCCTCCAACGTTGACCAATTTATATCCATTAATGAGGGTGTGTGACACAACTGCTGGGGCTTCAAGCCTACATTTCATTTCAGGCCGACCTACACATATTTTGAATAAATCCAAAATAAATGTTTTTCTCATCGGATCAAGACGATCTTTAGATCGATCTTGAACCTCTTCGAAATAGGAGTCCAATAAAAATATTGGCATCTTCATCTGAGCATCACAACATGGATTTTGGACCTATTTGTCCAAAATTAACACTTCCTCTCAACTAGGAAGAACTCCAACCACCTGTGCCATCCAAACATCGTGCGTCATCCTGTCATAACTTGCTTTGCTGGCTTCTTTATTTCAGAAAAAAAGTGGTTCAGTAAAAAAGACATCATTCCCGACTGACAGATTCAGCCCAGAGGTCTGAAACTTCTATAGGACTCAAAGAGCCTCATACCAACCCAAAGTTGGTTTATATGAAAAAAATTTAGTAGGAGGTCTAAAACCTCACTAGACTTGATCCCAGATCAAGTGGTTGGACACATGCTATCATAGATAGAGAGTGCAAAAATATTTGATGCATCCATCAGTATTCGCTACTAGTCTCTAGTTTTTCCCACCTCACCCGCCAAATGAGAGGTACTCCCATGAGCACGAGACTCAATGGGTAGGATGCATACGGGGCACAGATCATTATAGGTGAATTAACTCAATATCATAATGGTGGAATAGAAGCACACTGACAAGTTTCAGCAAGACTAGCCCTGTGGTTGCTTGTAGCTCCGAGAAGCTCTCCCCAAAGCCCCCCAGAGCACCCAGAGCTCATCATCCAACAGGACCCTTAGAATAGGGTCATTCCAGGATTCCAATATTGTCACAGAATGCTAGGAACATCACCTTCCCAAACGGAATTTTGAGAATATCCACAACCTTCTCATCAATTCCTATATGATCAAGCATTATGGCACCTCTATGTACCATATCCGAGATAAAGTAGTACCAGCCATCAACATGCTTGGATAGATCATGGAACACGGGATTATCTGAAAAATGAATCCCCCACTGGTTATCAAAAAGGATAACGATGGCATCTAGCACATGTTCTAACATCTCACTGAAGAGCTTTTGCAACCAAGTGACTTCACAACTGGCCATACATGCTGCAATGTAGTTGGCCTTAGCAGTGTTCAAGGCTATTGACTTCTGCTTCCTGCTCAAAGCAGACCTATGTGTGGAGTAGCATCCAGATGTGCTCTTGTGATCCACCACACTTCCATCCCAATCGACATCAGTATATCCATGTTGTGTCATGCTCCCGGCAATGTATCTCAGCCCATGGTTTATCGTGGCCCAAAGATATCTCAACAAATTCTTGGCACCAACTGAGTGAAAGTGATGAGGCTCAACCATATGTTGACTCAAAGTGTTCACTGCAAAACATACATCCGGACAGGTGTTCACTAGGAACATCAGGTCCCCTACAAGTTGATGATACTCAGTAGGATTTTCCAGCATGGGCCCAGCAGCGCTACCACTCAACTTCTTAAATTTGAGCTCCATCGGTGATGACACAAACTTACAGTCCACCATACTAGATATTTCCAGAAGCTTCACAATGTATTTTCGTTGAGAAAGGAAAATCTCTCCAGGTCTTTTCCAGACCTCCAGGCCTAGGAAGTAATGCACCAGTCCTAGGTCCTTCATCTCGAACTCAGTAGTGAGCTCCCTCTTGCACTGATGAATGAGAGGGTCAACACCTATCAGGAAGAGGTTGTCCACATACAACACTAAAATGAGAGGCTTTTCTCTATCAACCTTGAAGTAAAGGTTTTGGATCAACATTACGACGAGTGAAGACCAAATTCATCAGGTAGCTATCTATCCTCTCGTACCAAGCTCTAGGTGCTTGATTCAACCCATAGAGGGATTTATTCAACCTCCAGACATGGGTGTCCCGATCCTAGACTTCAAACCCTAGAGGTTTCTCCACATACACCTCTTCCTTTATTGCACCATGCCGAAATGTGGTCTTCACATCCATCTAATGAATATTCCATCCTTGCATAGAAGCAAGGGTTATGATAGATCAGATGGTGGTATATCGAGCCACAGGTGAAAATATTCCATCATAGTCTATGCTTTCCTTTTGAGACAAGCCACAGGCAACGAATCTTGCCTTGACCTTTTCAGCACTATCATAAGATCTATGCTTGATATTATAGAGCCATTTCTAGGTGAAAATTGCTTTGTCTTCCAGTCTCAAAATCACATTCCAGACATCATTATTCATAATGGACTCATATTCTTTGTGCATAGCATCCTTCGAGACTTGATGCTTTACGTCTTCCTCAAAATATCTAGGCTTAGATTGTACGATAGTACTCATGGCTTCCAGATATCCTTGGTATCTATTCGGCTTCTTGCTTTCATGGAATGTCCCCGTTGGGGTCATATGATTCTTGGCATCCTCGAGAGTGTCCCTGAGCCATGATGGTCTTTTCCTCATTGAAGTAGGTGGATCAATCGGGTCCATCGGTCCTTCAACATCGAGCATTGTCTCATCCTTCGGTTCTTATTGATCTCCAGGCCTTGCTTCATGATCTTCCTTAGATCTCAAAAGATTGACTACTTTCCTCATCGAAGCATCTTCGTCAAAGGTAACATCGTGGCATGTCTCCAATTATTTTTGACCAGGTACATAGACTCTATAGGCCTTTGAATTTTTGTTATAGCCCACAAAAATTCCCTTTTTTCCAGAAGCATCCAACTTGCTCCTCTTTTCCTTCGGCACATGAAAATAAACAAGACATCCAAAAACTCTAAAATTTGAGACATCAGGTTTCTTACCTGAGAAATCCTCTTCGGGAATTTTGGAGTCCAGAGCAGAATGCGGGCATCGATTTTTTATGTACACAGTAGTGTTCGCAGTTTCTCCCCACAAAAACTTCATAAGACCTTGGTCACATAGCATGGCACAGGAAGCTTCCATAATGGTCCTGTTATTTCATTCAATAACGCCATTCTGCTCCAAGGTATAGAAAATTGTGGTATCCCTCTTGATGCCAGCTTCTCTTCAAAATTTCTTGAAGTCATTCGTCTCATATTCAATTTCATTATCGATCCTCAATATCTTGATCTTCTTCCCTCTCAGGCTTTCCACCAAGGCTTTCAAGGTACGAAACCACATGAAAGCCCCATCCTTCTTCTTCAAGAAGTATATCCATGTTTTACAAGAGAATTCATTTATTAATGCCATATAATAAGAACATCCTCCCAAGGATGTCATGGGCAGCATACCAGACAGATCATAATGAATCAATTTCAAGACATCATATGTCTTTCTGACACTTCAAGGGAAAGGTCCCCTTATATGCTTTCCTTCGACACAACCCTAACATACATCTTCATGATCATTTGTGAACTTGGGCATCTCCGTCACCACCTTCCTTGCTTCAGTAAGGGCCTTATAGTGAAGGTGTCCAAACCTTCGGTGCCATAGATAAGTCTGTCAGATAGTATCACACGTCATCGCTCCCAATGGACTTCCTCTAACCTAGTAGAGTGTATCAAATCTAAACCCAATCATGATAGCTTCCTTGAAACTCTTCTTCCAAATACGCACCTTCCCATCAAAAAATGCCACATTGAAACCTTTGTCTTCCATGGCCGATATAGACACAAGGTTCTTCTTCAAATCAGGTACATATAGTACATCTTGCAAGTAGAGGACTTGACCTTGAGACAAGTGTAGGGTCACAGTCCCTGTCCCTTTCACGGGATATGTGGCATTATCTCCAAGGATAATTTTTAGATTAACATCCTTCTCAACCGTATCAGAAAGTGCTTCCTTGAACCCAATGATGTGCCTTGAGGCACCACCATCTATCAACTAGACATCCTTAGTTTTGGGTTCAGATGCAACAAAGAGGGAAGATACAATAATGTATTCATTTCTTTTATCATTAACAACATTTGATTCCTCATACTTGGAATTTATCGACTTTTTGAAAGGTTGCCCATTTCTACCAGAGGGACCTTTCCTCTTCTCTTTGAACCTATTGTTCCTTTCATTGTCATTCCTCCAGTTGTTATTGTTGTCATCATCATCAGGAGAATCCATCTTGAAAGGGAATTCTCTAGCATAGTGACCTGACTTGTGACATGTAACATTTGTCTTTCTTTCCTTGGGCCCCTGCTCTGCCTTTGTTATTTGAACCACCAAAGTTCTTCTTCTTAGTAGAAGCAATGAAGGAATTTTTTCCTTCATTTTCATATCCCTTCATCCTTGTCTCTCCTTGTATGCATCTCGATAGTACTTCATCAAAATCAGGTATGACATTTTTATTGAGAATGGTAGTGTTGAATACATGCCATTCGGATGAGAGACCTCCAAGTGTAGTGAGAACCATCTCTCGATCAGTTGTTCTCTCCCCAATAGGCAGAGGATTATTCTTGATTTTGGTCAGCTTCAGAAAATATGATTGAACAAACTCATCCCTCCATTTCTTCAGATTCTTCAATTGGCTATTTAAGGATAGGACTTGATTTGCATTGTTGGCCTTGAAGATGTTGACCAACTTATCATACATCTCTTTGGATGTGTCCATCTCAGAGATATAGGCAACCAGACTCTTATGAACTGAGTCCCTGATCATCAGCTTTTCCTTGATTTCCCCCTTCTTGTACATTGATATGGCAGCAAAAATTGCAGTGGATGGATGCTCTTCGATTTTACCCTACATATAGTTCATGACATCTTGGTCTTCCAAATTAAGATCCAGTGTCATCTTCCAAGCATGGAACTGTTCCTTCCCAGTCAATTTGTCATCAGCCTTAAATCCATTGTAGTTTGAGGAACCCATCCTCTTCTTCAGTGATTGCTACAAATTAGGGCTTTGTCTTCACCTCAGGTCTTATACCATGTATATTTTCGTAGATGTTCTATGCTTGATGCAACTTTAAATTTTATCCCAATATCAGTCAGAAATCACATAAACAAGAAACTAAATTGCTGATATAACATAACAGTGGATTGACCGAAGACAAGCCAAAATATATAAGTGTTGGTGTGTCACGATGGTCAACTGGATGCTTCAACCAGCAAAGTCTCAATACGGTCAACCAACCACAAGTATCACACAACCCTCTAGGACAAACAAATCTGTCAACCCCAAAAGTCAACGAAAGTCAGTGCTGTCACAGTCAATGGTAAACGCAAAAATAGCAGCAGCAAATTCAATGCAGCCAATTCAAAGTTAGCATCCAGCCTTGATATTTGTGCCAAAAAATGCTGATTTATGAGATCTAAGTTTTGGGACAGTTTCAAGTCAATTTGACCAAGCGTTGACCAAAGTCAATGTTGCTCAATTTTTGCGATGGAAACCCTAGACATTATGAAACCATAGCTACTACTTTTTCCCACGTGTGAGTGAAGAAGAGACTCTAATAGATGCTCGAACCAATCAAATGAGGAGAGAGGATGTGATGTGATGGATGAGTGAAAATTTCATCCAATGTTAACCAATTTATATCCATCAATTAGGGTGTGTGACACAACTGCTGGGGCTTCAAGCCTACATTTCATTTCAGGCCAAGCTTCACATATTTTGAATAAATTCAAAATAAATATTCTGCTCATTAGATCAAGATGATATTTAGATCGATCTTGAACCTCTATGAAAGAGGAGTCCAATAAAAATATTGGCATATTCATCTGAGCATCACAACATGGATTTTGGACCTAGTTGTCCAAAATTAACACCTCTTCCACCACTCATTGATCAAAATCATTGTGCTCCATCACCTTGACCAGTCGGGCATCTCATGGGACACCTTAATTTCAAATGACATCTTCACTACTCAAAAATCTCCACATGTTGAAGATGTGCCTTCTTCATCTCATCTTGCTGCATCTATGCCTCCACCTTAGTCCACTTCACCTACTCCATCATCACCGTTTCATGGTCAAGATGAGTCACCTAGCAGGGTTGAGGTCTGCAAGCCTAAAGTGGATGAAATGAGCACATTGCCAAAGACATATAAGATAGGGCATGGGCAAGTTTTTTCCCCACAGATTGTGGGAGGGGCCCTACCTTCTTCACCAAAAAAAGAAAGTACAGAAGGGAAAACAAAATATGGAAGAGGAAGATGTACATGAGGAATCCATTCATGGTAAGGATGACCTCCATGAGAGAAATATTGATTTTGACCTTGTTGAATTGGATGAGAAGTATGATGATGAGGCCTCCAAAGTGATTATCAAGGATAAGGATGTCCAAATCAGGGAGATTCAAACCAACTTAGAGAGATCTAATTTTGTGATTTCATATTATGATCAAGAAAATGAACAAATAAAAACCAAGAAGGCAATCATGGAGATTCAGCTTCTCAAGGAAAAGAGAGAAGAAAACAAGGAAAAGGCCTTGCTTTATGAGGCTTGTGAAATATATGGTGAAAAAAATGAGGTAGAAGAACATGTGTGAAGAAGGAGACCTAGGCCTAGAGGGTTGAAAAGATATCTAGAACTAGAGAGTCAAAAGGAGGTTGAACTTGTAAATGAGCTCACTCTAAATGAATAGTTTTACATAATGGTCAATGAAAACGGAGAGAATTGGATTAACAGGGCCAACCAACATCTTGAGAAGCTCCTAGAGAAGGCAAATAAGGAAAATGACATATTGAGGAAGCGGGAAAAACATTACCACAAGAAAATTCAAATTGCAAGGTCAAAGCTCCAAAAGGCCAAATCAAGACTTAAAACCCTAACCAAGAAAAATGAAGTGGAAAATATTGATATTATTATTGATCCATCACTCATTTCCTAACAAACCTCATCAGCCTTCCATAGAAGGAAATTTGAGAAAATTTGGGCAATTTTTGAAATTTTTGGAAATTTTTGTGTTTTTGACAGTTTAGCATAGTCCCATTGTCAAAAGTTTTTTCTAGGGACCTCCAATGGAAAAAAATGAAGGTACCATTGCATTTAGAAGGAAATTTACAGTCATGAAAACAACTTTGCTAAGTTTTCTTTGGTCAAAGGAGCAGTCAAAAGGTCAAAAAACACTCAAAAAATGACATTATGCCCTCTTTTGGAGGTTGGCGCTGTGCTTTTGACCAGTCTTGACATAATCAGTTTTTGGAGGGTCCCATCAGAAAAAAATTTCAAACAGAGCATAGATCATGAAACTAGACTGGACAGGCTTTCCAATGAGCTATCCTAAGCTCAATTTTGACACTTGGAACACCCTCAAAAGTGGAGTTGAATTTGGCATTGCACTTTTGACCATGGCGCTATGCTTTTGACAAATTTTCTCAGTTTGCTGATATTTACCAATTTTCTTAGTTTTTCCATTTTCACTTGAGAAAATGACTTTTTACCTTCGTAATTAAATGATGTTAATGTAATTATGGTGTTTTTACACTTACCTAGGTTAAATACATTAGATGAAAACTTTTGATGATGATGTAATGAATCAGTTTCCAAATAGTGAGGGACGAGTTAGTTTGACCTCCCTACACTCTAGGTATCAGTTCATTTTTTGGTGGAACTGCTCCTCCTCTCAAGGATTCGGCCCTTGAGGTTGAGAAAATTTTTTTTTTGGTCTATATCTTGTACATGTTTACTCATTTCCCAGGTTGGATGTTGTTGTATTGATCAGAGATTCTAGTGTAATTAGAATTTGGCAGGAAACTAATGAAAAGGTTGCATTTATTTATTTTTCATACTTGTGGTATGGAAATTTAGCATATTTCTTATGTCTCATGATGTATGATTTTTTTGTTTCATGATCCATTTCACCTCTATTATATGTTGATTTTCAAGTTGATAAGAAGAATACATCTCTCATTCTCTATTTTGGGAAAATATTCATAGTTTTTTCATCTTCTTTTGTTTATAAAGAATGGATTATTTTCCTTGCTCCTTGTAGCTCCTAAAAGGTTTGATCCATCTCAACCTAAAACCCTAAATTTTTAGCCTTCCTACCTACCTTGCCCCATTGAATCTCTGCAACCCTAATCTTATTTGCAATGACCTAGCCTCTTTGACCAAATTCACCCATCTAACAAACCAATTCAAACAAAAAAACCCTTGTACTCATACCTCACCTAAAACCCTAATTCGTTGAGTGCTATTTGCTGTGATATTGTGGAGAGAGCCCTCTCTAGTTTGGTAGGGCTAGCTACCAAGCTAGAAGGTTGGTCTATGGTTACCTTTGTTTGGACTCTTTGTTAGCGTTAGAGATCTGGTGGAGTGATAACATACTGGCATTGTTGTTGAGGAATGAAAAATTTATTTTCCCTGGGTGTATGACAAGAATCGTTGGAATTTGATTCTTTAGATGGTAGGATTAAATTTCAGAAAGGCTGATTGGATAATTGCAGTGCCAATATTGTAGATATGGGAAGATATACCAGAGAAAATATCGATCCTGATATAGCTAATCTAGTCGAAGATCCAGAGAATATTTTCTGGAAGCATAGATATCAAACTACAAAGATTCAGTCAGGTCCAAGCCCATTGGTAAGATCAGCTTCATTGCCTACTAAAGCATTGTCTCTTGAAGATATACCATATGATTTGAAATGTGAATTGTCATTATTTAGATCTAAGTCTGAAACCAATTTATCTGACATAGTCTTCGATCCTTTCATACTCTCTGACGTCAAGTAATTATTTGAGTTAGATATTAGTTCTCTGAAAATTGAAGAAAATTTTATTTTTGAAGAGATTAAACCTGAATCAGACCTTTACATCAAATACTGGATCCAATTCTACCATCAAGAGTCAATACCTTTTTCGACTCAACCTCAATCAATTGTAGTTTTTTCATCTACACCTTCGACCTCATCATTTATACCTACTACTTGATGTACCACTACCTATTTAGCCAACCCATCCCATTGTCAATCCAACACTTCAATTAGCAAGAATCATGGCCAGATTTTCCCCAAAATATTACCTGCTCAATTGAATTACTTACCTCAGGGTTATGGCCAAAGACTCCCCTTGTTCGATGAAAATTATACCATATCTGCAAAACAACACATTGTCAAGGCCATTGAATTCATAGACTTGGAGGAAGCTGATGCTGACAATGCCAAAATGAGAATTATAGCCCAGAGCTTCTCTGGATATGTTAAAGTTTGGTTTAGATCCTTGATTGCTAATTACATTTCCACTCCAGACTAGCTGGTTGATGCATTTATATCTCGTTGGGAGATAAATAAAAACAATTTACAGTTGCTGTCTGAGTATGAGAACATAAAGAGAAATCCCAATGAATGAGTCCAAGATTTAAATACTCGTTGCAATAGAAATTATAATGTAATTCCCATTAAGATCAAGCTACCTCCAGGATTATATATCATACGTTATCCACATTCATTTGATCCCAACATGGCCTACCAAATAAGGGAAAGAAATCCAGCTACATTGGAATATATGGAAAACAACGCGGTCAGCGTTGAAGAAAATATGTTGATGAAAATAGTTAGAGATATAAATGAGAGAAAAGTCACCATCAAAGATGAACCATCCACCTCATATTTCGATGCTAAGATGGAAACTTTGATAAGGACTATTGAAATGATGGCTGACAGGATGTACATCACAGAGAGACAGCCTGAGGTCAGAAATCCTAACTACATAGGCCAACAACAACCTCAGTTAAGGATCAAGTAGAGAGAACAACGACCTCCTGAGAAACCAGCACAACAACAACACATTAGGACACCCTTGCAGGATAACTGTTCTTAAGGAATAGAAGAAGAATATGAAGACACAATTTTTGAGGAAAATATCCTTTTCAAGGCTGATGGTTTGCCTACGTTTTTTATGGAAGATGAATAGTATTTTGAAAAAAAAGATGAGCCTAAGGAGGAAGATTTTATCCTCGCCAATGATCATGAATTTCAGGCTAAATCAGATGATTATCAGTGGGAGTACATGAATGCACTTAGTTCAAAATAAAGGCATCTCTCATTAAGAAGCAGATATGTGTCGGTTAATCCCATTCATATGAGAGCATCTCAGCAGGAAGATACCCAAACAAAGAAGAATCCTCCAGGTAATCAAAGCAAGGGAAAAGAGCCTGCAGTCACGAATCAGAACTAGGTAAATCAACCATCCACAAGTTCAAAAAGTAAGGAAAAGGACAGTCAGAAGAAAGAAGCTCCATGAAAGGACCATTTTGATAAATGAGACATCATCATTAAAGAGGTAGAAAAATCTATTCCATTTAGCCTAGAAACTAAAATTTAAAAATGAAGTGTCTATTCCTTTGACTGAGCTTGTTAAGAATAATCGGTATAAGTACCATGTTGCCAAGACGCTTAAAGTAGATCCTTTGTCCCACATGGTAAATTTCGAAGATGATCAGCCCGAACTAATTTTTTCTCCTGCTATTGATGGTTGGTTAGATGATAGCAAGGTTCCTCCTTTCTACTTGAGTCTAAGAATCCACCAATGCATTTTACATAATTCCATGTTAGACTCCAAAGACTCCCATGATATAATGCCAGAAGACATTATGGAAAATTTTTGCCTTCACATCACTCGTCCCTATCATGACTTATATTCCTTCGATTCAGGTAGAGTCTGCTATATTGGCCTTATTAAATATTTTCTAGTCTCCCTAGAGAAGATTCTTGCAAAGAATGTTCTAATGGATGTGGTGGTAGCTGACATCCCACCACGGTTTGGCATGTTTCTGTCAAGAACTTGGTGGTGGGGGGGGGGGGAGGGGGGAATTGAGAAGCACACTGCCATTAGACTTTTCTTATGCAACTATCCCTGTTTTCAGATGATTGAAAAAATTGTACCGAGAAACAAAGATGAAATATATGATCACAAGAAAATAAAAGTCTAACAATCATCTAATAAATGTTGTACATACATATTTAGTGTCATTTATTTTGTTTAATGATATTAGATTAAAATATGTAGATATCCAACTTGTAGAAGTAGAAGGTGTTCCAAAGATTAATGATTGCATCAGAGAAGTTATAGAAAAGGAAAAAGAGAATCTTCCGATTTCATCAGAAAAACCATCAAAATAGGAAGAGAAAAATTCAGAAAAACCATTAGATAAAGCTGAAGAAAGTCCAGAAAAGTATGAAGAAATAGTTCAGAAAGTTGAGCCAAAACAAAAGTAAAAGTTTTAGAACTTGGAGGATTAAAATGGTCTATGGTCCATGGACCTTGATGGTGCCCTGGGGAAATATGGGGTAGGCATTGGAATTTGGGTCTGCATCCCTTTTGATTGGCCTTTTAAAGTCCCTAAAAATGTTATATTATGCTCATACAAGTTAGCTTTTGATTGCACTAACAATGAGGTGGATTATGAAGAGTTGATTACTGGCCTAAATATCTTGAAGGAACTATGTGCAAAAATAATTTCAGCGCGTGGTGATTCAGAACTTGTGATCAAGCAAGTTAAAGGTGAATATCAAGCTAACCATCCTTGAATGAGAGCATATAAAAAAAAATTCCTAGATATTTTGAAACTTTTTCTAGAGTATACACTTACAGTTGTGCCAAGCAGTCAAAATCTCATGGCAGATTCATTGGCTACAGCTGCAAGGAATTTTAAGGTCCCCATATTTTGAAATAGGAAGTTTGATATTCATGTAAAACACCGACCCATTGTTCTCGATAACTTGCAGTATTGGCAATTATTCTAGGATGATAAGTAGTTAAACAAATTTCTTTGAGGTGAGGTTGAATTTGAGAATTGTTCCATATATGAAATTTGTGATAAAGATGACTAGGATATAGAAGTAACTCAGCTGGATGTACTACAGCTGAAAGACAACAATATTCCAAAAGGTATCATACCTTTGGAAGAACTGTTTGACCAAGATGACGTAGCAAGGAAGCCTACATTAGTGCCTATGGAAAAGCGTGTTGAAGATGTAAACATTGGGACAATAGATAAAATAAAGATGGTTAAACTTTCCAAGTCCTTATCTCATGAGGTAAAGGCTGAATATGTTAAATTACTTTTTGAATATTCTGATGTTTTCGCATGGGAATATGTAGATTTAAATGTGTATGAAAAGAACATCATTCAACACAATATTCTGATTAAGTCTGATCAAAATCCCTTTTGGAAAATGTTGATAAGGATCAATCCTAGATTGCTGAAATCAATTGAAAAGGAGGTAAATAGAATTTTCAAGCCCGATATTATTGTTCCTATCAGATTCTCTGATTGGGTTTCTAATTTTGTCCCAGTAAGAAACAATACTGGAGAAATATGGCTCTGCATAGATTTCAACAACTTGAACAAAGTGTCTCTAAAGGATAACTATCCACTTCCCAAAATGGATCACATCCTTCAAAGAGTTGTCGGTTCTTCCCAGATGTCATAGTTGGATGGCTATTCAAGATATAACCAAATTCTAGGGCATGAGGATGATCAGGACAAGACAACATTTACTAAACCTTGGGGAACGTTGAAATATGACAATATGCCATTCAGTTTGGAAAATGCAGGGGCCACATTTTAGTGGGCCACGGACATAGAATTTTCCAATAAAAATTATGTTTCGTTGGTTGTTTATTTATATGACTTAACAATGTTTTAACATTCTGATGATGAACATTTGCACCATTCAAGATTTTTTTGATATATGGAGGAATTTCAGAATATCTATCAACCCAAAGAAAAGCCTTTTTGCCATGGAGGAAGGAAAAATTCGTGTTCACATCATCTCCAAGGATGGGATCTAGATTGGCCCTTCTCGTTTTCAAGAAATTCAACAGATTCATTTCCTTCATATCAAAAAGGAAATAAAGGCATTCAACGGTAAGATGAATTTCTTATGTAGATTCATTCCTAATTTGGCTGAGCATTTTAGAGAATTGACAGATATGTTGAAGAAAGATAATGATGTGAAGTGGTCTGAAGATGCCCGAAAATATTTCAACTCAGTAAATTTTTCCTTGACTACTGCCCCTGTTTTGCTAAGTCATGATTATACTATTGATTTCATAATCTTATAATTTTCTTCTGAGCACACCAAGGCAGATGTCTTGATGCAGAAAATGGATAAAAATGAGCTACCAATTGCATTTTTAAATCACAATATCATATATGTAGCCCTTCAGTACAACATCATTGAGAAACAGGCTTTGGATTTGGTAAAAGCGTTGAAATATTTCAAAGTTTACATTTTACATTCACATACTCTTGCCTATGTACCTAATGCAGTTGTAAAATAAGTTCTTATGCAGACAGACCCAGAAGGCAAGAGAGGGAGATGGATAGAAGCACTACTATAATATGACCTTGAGATCAAGCCCACCAAGCTGATCAAAGGTCAGGGCTTAGCCAAGCTCATGGCTGAGTCAAACCTTCATTCTCTAGAAATCAACCTGATTTTAGCCTTGTATGATAATGAAGAAGAAGTGAATCTGATTTGGTATCTGATATCTTTTTGTCATCTGCACGATATTATTATATTTTCTATGTTTTGAAACACCTAAATCCTCCTCTAGGCATGAATAAGAGTCAAGGAAGATCTTTGAAGCTCAAAGCTTCTAAGTATTTCATATTGGAAAATGCACTTTACTAGAAGGATCCCGGAGGTGTGTTGCTTAACTTTTCGGTTGAAGAAGAATCTAAGGAAGTGATGAATGAATTCCACAAAGGAGATTATGGGGGCCACCTATATTGGAAGATCATGACCATAAAATATTGAGAGCGGGATATTATTGGCTGACACTCTTTTTAGATGTCTACAAAACAGTAATGAGTTGCCACAAATGTCAAGTTTTTTAGGCTAAGAGAAATTTTATCCCATTACCTCTTCAACCTATTTTAGTACATGCACCATTTCATAAGTTGGGCCTAGATTTCATAGGCAAATATTCACCTAGCATCATTTTAAAAACACAAGTGGATATTGATAGACACATATTACTTTACAAAGTGGATCAAATTGATCCCGACCAGGAAAGAAATAGATTATGTCATCATTTAATTTTAGAAACTAATATTTTGTCTAGTTTTGGTTGTCCTACTAATATTATCAAAGATAATGCGGAAAATTTAAATTCTAAGAAGATGACTGAGTTTTGCGATAGATATAACATTAATTTGGGACACTCTACAACCTACTATCCATAAGGTAATGGATTGGTAGAGTCCTCTAATAAATCCTTGATCAGTGTCATTAAGAAATGTCAGAGGCAAAAAAAGAATTGGCATAAGAAGTTGATCAATGCATTGTGGGCAGACTAGGTGCGTAGTAAGAAGTCTATTGGCATGTCTCCTTTTCAGGTTGTGTATGGTGTCGATATTATGTTTTCTTCATCATTACCAGTCCCGGTAATGAGATTTTTGGAAGAAGCGGGGACTGAGGAAAATGGCATTCAACACTAGATTCATCAAATGATACACCTTCAACAGATGAGAGATGAGGAATTTCCAAGTAATTCAAAAATCCATGCCAAGATAAAGAATATCTATGACAGGAAAAAAAAAGAAGAAAACTTCAAAGTTGGAGATGTAGTACTCTGCTAGGATACCAAAAATGAGGATAAGGGTAAGCATGGAAAATTTAAAAATTTATGGAAAGGGCCATATCAGATTTATGCTTGTAGGGGACATAATTCTTATTTTCTTGAAGAGATGAATGGACAAGAGTGCTTAGGAGAATCAGTCAATGGTAGACTCCTTAAACACTATCTTTTCTGAAGCACATTTCTCAATCAGTTTTCCATTTCATTGTAAATATCAGTTACATTTTATGCAAGTGTGAAGTATATAATCACTGGAGTTTGAAGCCCGAAGTGAAGGCCATGGAGCATCACTAATTTTTTTTCCATTTTCAATTTTTTTTTTTCATTCAAGTCAGTATTGAGTCTATTTCAGTCAATTTTGATTTTGTCTTGAGTTAGTCTATTTCTTCTCAGTTATCAGTTTTCAGTCATGCTTATTAGTTTGAGTTTTTGACCATATTGGCCCAAATGTATAAGGTTTTCTGGTCTACAGTGTTCTTGGCACCTCTTTCAGAGCTATCATCCCCAATAGGTCCAATGTTAGTGTCAGTATTTACATCAAATCATCAGTGATAAAAAAATCATGTTATCATATCATTTTAAGGGCCCAACTCAGAATTTTTTTATCATTCCACTAGGTCATGAACAAATTTAGTCACTGATGGTAGCCATTGTCCAAAAAACATCACTCTTCCTCAAATTCGATTACTTTCTGCCATAGTTTCATACCTCGCTGACTGTACACCATCCATAAAGTCAATATCAGACATCTCATCTTAAAATTCAGTTTTTCAAGGTGTCATTAGGGTTTTTCAAGGTTTCATTAGGTCATTAGGGTTTCCAAGGTCCAATAAAACTTCATTTCCACTACATAAGAGCATCAAGTAAATGGTGATCTAATAACATCTCTTCACCATATGAAGATGATTTGTGAAGAAAAATTCTTGTTTCAGCATGTAATTTTGGTTTTCTGATGTAATTTTTAATTTTCATTATGCAATTTTATATCATTTAAATGTAATAAGTATAATTATTCCAAAGCCGCTAAATCATAGTTCCAACATGCCAAAGCATCAAAAATGTCAAATCAAAGAGTTCTAAAAGTCACTAGATGATCAATTTGTCAAAGAAAAATTCAAGTGAAAAGGTTAAAATTCAAAGTTTTAAATGAAAGTGAGGAAGGAGAAAGTGGGTCCCAAGGCCCAATTCATTAAAATTATGAAGTATAAATACCACCAGGACATCACAAGGAAGCTCATTTATCATTTCATTCATTGATCCTGCACTCCCTTAGCCGGGAAAATTGATTTCCAGGGTCAGAGGCCAATTTTTTCAATGGTGTTTCACTTAGAGAAGTAGTGTTGCACTTAGAGCAGGCATCATTGCACTTTTTTCCACTAGCGGTGTGCTTCTAGGCAAGGCACTGCACATTAGCCTGATGTGCTACGCTTTTTCTCAGTGACCTATCTAGGCACCAAATCTCAATAAATCACTTCCAAAATCTCAGAAAATTCTTGTTTCACCCTCTAACAAGTCAGTACAACAAATTTATTGCATCCTTGCACTCCTAAACAATGATTTCATAGAGTGTTAGAATCTATGTGAAATTGTCATTTGTCTAGTGAGAAAAACCTATTTTTATTCCTAATTACAAAATTTTATGCCCTAATACCCTGCATTTCCGTCCCACATATCTAAAAACCCTATCCCTACCCTTACACTATGATTTCCTAGTCCCTATATCCCTTTCCCTTAAAATACTAAGTCCTAGACTTCTAAATTCCTAGGCAGCCACTTCCCCAAACTTGTAATTAAATTCTCATTTCAAACTCCCTTGACATTTGGCCTCCCATCACCCCCCAAAGCTCCATAATCCCTTCCCCCATCTACCTAAATTTTCCTAGAGTTATCCCTGTTCCCTAGACCCATATTCACTCCCAATTCCCGTCCACCTCATCCCTATGGTTTCTAGGCCACCAAACACTATGGAGGAAGATAGAGACTATATTGAAGAGGAGGGTAGACAGAGAGATGAGGATAGAGAATATAGAAGTCCTCAAAAGAGGAATAATCCTAAGACTGGATCCCACCAACAAAAATGAATTGAGGGCCTCTCCCATGACTGCTAGTTGTTTTGAGTATGTAGGTTGCCTTGATTTTTGCAACATGATTCATAGGGTCCAACATCATCCTATGTTGAGTATAGTTTTCATTTCAAACCTCTGAGAAAATTAGGTGACCCTTGTAGATGTGACCTTCAATATTTCTACATCTATCATTCGTGTTTCCACAGGGATTCCAAACATGGGTGAGAAGTGGTTGAAATCCAAATATTTGAAGGATAAATAGTATGCACCATTCATTAAACCAAGATACGTAAATGAAAGGAACATGGTTTTCCCTTTCATCCACCTTACTGATAAGTATGCACCCATGATGGAAATCATGATGAAGTACTTCTATTGTGAAGGAAGGCTTTCTAGGCTCTACACATATCACATTAAATTGTTGATTCACTTCACAATAGTAAGATTTCTCGATATCCCATATTTTTATATTTAGAACATAGAAAAAATGGCATTCATTGTGAAAAAGAGAGACTATTACCAACATATGAATAGCCTCTTCCACCACTTATTGATCAAAATCATTGTGCTCCATCACCTTGATCAGTTGGGGATCTCATGGGACATCTTCATTGCAAATGGCATATTCACTACTCCACAAGCTGCACATGTTGAAGATGTGCCTTCTTCATCTCAACCTGCTACATCTATGCCTCCACCTCGGTCCACTTCACTGACTCCATCACCATCACTACCATCATCACCATTTCATGGTCAAGATGAGACACCTAGCAGATTTGAGGTCAACAAGCCTAAAGAGGCTGAAATAAGCACATTGGAAAAGACATATCAGAGAGGGAATAGTTAGGTGTTTTCCCCACAGATTGTGGGAGGGGCCTTGCCTTCTTCACCAACAAAGAAAGTAAAGAATGGAAAACAAAAGATGACAGAGGAAGATTTACATGAGGAAGCCATTCATGAGGAGGATGACCTCCATGAGACAGAGACTAATTTTGACCTTGTTAACTCGGATGAGCAGTATGATGATGAGGCCTCCAAATTAATTATCAAGGATAAGGATGCCCAAATCAGGGAGCTTCACACAAACTTAGAGAGATATAATTTTTTGATTTCATATTATGAGCAAGAAAACGAACAACTCAAAACCAAGCAGGCCATCATGGAGATTCAGCTTCTGAAGGAAAAGAGAGAAGAAAAAAAGGAAAAGGAATTGATTGATGAGGCTTAGGAAATATATGGTGAAACAAATGAGGTAGAGGAATAAGTGCCAAGAAGGATACCTAGGGCTAGAGGGCTAAAAAGAGCTCTAGAGCTAGAGAGCCAAAACGAGGCTGAACTTGAAAATGAGCTCAATATAAATGAAAAATTTTCCATCATGGTCAATGAGAATCAGGAGGATTGGCTTAAAAAATCCAACCAACATATTTAGAAGCTCCTAGAGAAGGCAAAGAAGGACAATGAAATATTTAGGAAGAGGGAAAAACATTACCACAAGAAAAAACAAATTGCAAGGTCAAAGATCCAAAAGGCCAAATCAAGACTTGAAACCCTAACCAAGAAAAATGAAGGGGGGGAAGCTTGATGTTCTTGCTGAGGCATCACCAATTTCCTAACACACCTCATCAGCCTCCCACAGAAGAAAATTTGAGGAAATTTTGGCAATTTTTGAAAATTTTTGTGTCTTTGACAGTTTAGCACAGTCCCACTGCTTTTTCAAGGGACCTCCAATGGAGAAAATGAAGGTACCATTGGATTCATAAGGCAATTTACATTCAGGAAAACAAGTTTTCTAAGTTTTTTTGGGTCAAAGGAGTAGTCAAATGGTCAAAAAACATTCAAAAAATGACATTTCTACCTTGTTTTGGAGGCTAGCGCTGTGCTTTTGACCAGTATTGGTAGAATCAGTTTTTGGAGGGTCAAATTAGCTCCATTTTGAAAACCAAAAATATATATGGAAAATATAATAGACAGGCTTTCAAATGCACTTTTCTAAGCTCAATTGGACGCCTAGAACACCCTCAAAAGTGGAGCTAAAGTTGGCGCTTGTTTTTTAGCTTGGCGCTGCACTTTTGACAAATTTTCTTAGTTTTCTGATATTTACCAATTTTCTCAGTTTTTCCATTTTCACTCGAGAAAATGATTTTTACCTATGTAATTCAATGATGTAAATTTAATTATGGTGTCTTTACACTTACCTAGTGTAAATAAATTAGATGAAAACTTTTGATGATGATGTAATGTATGAGTTTCCAAAAAGTGAGGAATGAGTCAATTTGACCTCCTTACACTCTAGGTATCAATTTAGTTTTTGGTGGAACTACTCCTCCTCTCAGCGATTCGACCCCTGAGGTTGAGAGAAGTTGTTTTGTGGTCTATATCTTGTAAGTTTTTACTCATTTCCGAGGTTGGATGTTGTTTTTTTATGAGAGACTCTACTGTAACCAGTATTTGGCAGAAAATTAATGAAAAGGTTGCAGATATTTCTTTGGGATACTTGTGGTATGGAAATTTAGCATAGTTCTTGTTATGTGCCATTATGTATGAATGTTTTGTTTCCTGATCCATTTCATCTCTATTATATGCTATTTTTCAAGTTGTTAAGAATAATACATCTCTCATACTCTATTTCAGAAAATCTTCATAGTTTGTTCATCTTCTTCAGTTTAGAAAGAGTACATCCTTTTCCTTTCTCTTTCTAGCTCCTCATCATTCTGATCCATCTCACCCTGAAACCCTAAAGTGTTAGCCTTCCTACTTACCTTTCCCCATTGAATCTCTTCAACCCTAATCTTATTTTCCCTCACCTAGCCTCTTTGACCTAATTTACCCATCCATCAAAACAATTCAAACAAACAAACCCGTATACTCATACCTAGTCTAAAACACTAATCGATCCAACCCTATTGGCTGTGATTTTGTGGAGAGGGACCTCTGCAGTTTGGTAGGGCTAGCTACCAAGATAAAAGATTGGTCTCTGGTTACCTCTGTTTGGACTCTTTCTTAGCCTTAGAGATCTGGTGGAGTGATAACAAAACCCAAAATTGGGACTACCATATTGACTTTTCATTATTTTCCTTTCAATGTTACAACAGATGTATATACATGTCAAAGAATTCATAAAACCCAATCCATTAACCCTATATTAGAACATAACCATAGTTCCCTTGAGTGTATGTATAAAAACCATGGAAAACGAACCATCATGCCTAAAAACATGTGCAAAACCCATGCACAAAACCATAGGTAGGTACGCTCACGTAATATAGGGTCCAAAGAAATTTCCCGTGGTGTTTTCCCTGGTACACCCGACGCAACAAATAGGTATTGTTATCACCCCCCTGTGACCCCGCTGGCGTGTGCGATTAGTCATGGAAAGAATATAACACACACCCAAAATTATCACACTTGTTGTTTTTTTTACACATAGGGGGTGATATGAGAGCTTATTTATTGATCCAACTCTGCAACATTCATTGGTCCAACTCTAAAATTCCCATTGATTCTCTACTCCAAGGAAAATTTTGAGTGCTCACATATTTTTTCAATGCATCTGCAACATTCTTGAAAGTGTCCACCTTTACCAGCAACACCTTTTTGTACTCAACCATATCTCTCACAAAGTGATATTGAACATCAATGTGCTTTATCTTCGAATAATAAGCAAGCTTCTTTGCAAATAAAATTTCACTTTGGTTGTGGAAGTCTATCCTTATAGCTCCTTATATCAACCACATACTTGAACACAATCTCTCGAACCAAACTGATTCCTTGCTTACATGAGTGGCTGCCATGCATTCAACCTTTGTAGTTGAATGAGCTAGTATATACCTTATTTTTCTCATAAAACTAACTACTCCTCCAAATAGTTTAAACACAAACCACTTGTGTATATTCTCTTGTATATATCTCGAACCCATTCATGGTCTTCCTTGGTACCATAGACCATAGTCACTAATGCCACAGAAATACCCGAAAACCCGCTTCAGTGTGTCCAATGCTCCTTACCTAGTTTTGACATAAACCTACTCAATACTCCCACTGCATGTGAAATTTCTGGTCTAGCACAAACCATTGCATACATCAGGCTACTAACTAAACTTACATATGGAAAATGGGACATGTCCTCTTCCTCTTCTTGTGTCTTGGGACACTATTCAAAAAATAACTTTACACCTACAAGAATAGGAATATTAACTGGTTTGCTATCCTACATATTAAACCACTACAATATTGTCTTGACATACTTCCTCTAGTTTAAATAGAGCTTCCCGTTCGCCTAATCTCGTTTAATTTCCATGCCCAGAATATAGTTTGAAATGTAGGAATCATACAAAAAATATGTATATCATGGATTCAATCTGATCTAACAATGTACTAAATCTAGATAATGAATTGCTTTTAAAAATCAATTGTAGAAATTAAACACAATCACCAATCACATGAAGCAAAGAAGAATCAATCAAATCACAACACATATAATTTCATGTGGAAAGCTTGCTGCTAAAAACCCCACTATCTTCTATTGGATATTCAACATGGATACATGAAACAATTACAATACACTCTTCTCACAAGGGCCTCCTATAATCAGCAAATTATCTCACACTGTCATGGAAAAAACTGACCAACACTTAGACAATTCTTAGCCTCTAAACAGCCTGCCTTTCTTGCGCAATTCCTGATGAATGCAATCTATATTATTTAGGAATTTTTCCCTTCCTAAAATGCGCAAGGATCATGGGAAATCCAATGAGTGTTTGGTTGCATGGGTGCAACCCAATAACCATACAACTGATAGCTAACATCCCTTTCACCTATATCTCAACTGGGTCTCCACTATAATTGACATGCATGTAGCTAATAATAGTAAAACATCAGTTTCATGTTAGATCACTGATTGTGAATTAAATAATATTTAATTCACTTGATCTCTCACTAGTGAAAAAAATAGTTACAACTAGCACACCTAGCTTTAACTCACTTAACTGAGTTAACTAATTACACATGCATTAGACTAATGCACCAATTGCATTTCGAACTCTGTTACAACTAGAATTACTCTGTATGCCTCACCAACTACCCTCAACTCGAAATTCATGAACTAATTGAGTTTATCACATCAGTTAACTATTACAAGTGATTTAGAGATAAGATTACATTTTATTGTCCATTTTAATTAAGGGAAAATTAAAACAAAAATGCACCTAATTTAGCCCACACCAGTGTAGGTGTTGTTTGGACCTCTTGGTCCCACACTAGTGTAGGTGCTGCAATTTATTGTTGGACTTCAACACTGCCTCTCAACAAGAAATGGATTTTCCTTCACCTCGATTGTGCCTCTATGGTATTCAAATTTTCCCCTGGTGAGCGCCTTTGTCGAAATATCTGCATATGATCTTCTGTGGGAATGTACTAAAGTAACATTATGTGCCTCTTCACACAATCTCTGAGATGGTGGTACCTGATTTCTATGTGCTTGGATCTATCATGAAACAAAGGATTAATCGAGAATTTAGTGCAACTCTAGTTATCACAATGTATCACTGTCAGATCCATCTGAGAACCAAATTAACCAACCAAGATATTTCTCATCCAGATGGCCTCACATGCAGCTCGACTTGCTACCATATACTCTGATTCCACTTAACTGAGTGCCATAGATCGTTGTTTCCTACTGTACCAAAAAACTGATGTCGATCCTATGCTAAAGATCCCTCCTGATGTGCTCTTTCTATCTGATGGAATGCTTTCCCAATCTGCATCCGTGAAGCCTTGAAGCTTCACTCCCTCTATCTGTTTGTACTATAATCCATACATTGTAGTGCTCTGGAGGTATCTCAGTACATGCCTCCCCTCCTTCCAAAATATCTTGGTAGGCTTAACCATACCTTGACTCAGCTGGTTAACTACGTAGCAAATGTCTGGTGTGGTGTTCACCAAGTACATCAGTGAACCTACTAGTTGCTTGTACACAGTAGCATCCACTACTCCTGAAGTAGCATCCTCTTTCCTCCAATTTCCTAGAAGAGGAGTGTCCATGGGTTTAAAACTCTCCATGCGAAACTTACCCAGTATCTCTTTGGCATACTTTCCTTGAGAAACAAAAATTTCACCATCACGCTGCTATATTTCCAAACCAAGGAAATAATGAAGGATTCCCATGTCCTTCATTTCGAACTCCCTTGCAATATCCTCTTTTCATGAGTGTATCGATTGTTCATCACCTGTAAAAATTAGATCATCATCATAAAGTATGATAATCAAGAGCTTACCATCAACCAAAATCTAGTACAGGTTTAATCGGCTTTACTTTTGGTGAAGCCCAACCCAGTGAAATAGTTGTCAATCCGAGTGTACCAAGCATGAGGTGCTTACTTCAGCCCATACAATTCTCTTTTGAGTTGAAAAACATGCCACTCACTCTCAAAGATATCGAAATCTTCTAGTTGGTCTATGTACACTTATTCCTCAATAAATCAATTTAGAAACATAGTTTTCACATTGATCTAATGAATGCTCCACCCCATCTGCACTGAGAGTGCAAGGATAGATCTAATGGAAGAGTACCTCATGCCTGGTGCGAAAGTTTCATCATAGTCGATCCCCTCAATATGTGACAATCCTTGGTCCACAAGTATGGCCTTGTACTTCTCCACACTCCCATTAGCAGCTTGCTTTACCTTGTAGATCTATCTCTATCCAACCACTGATTTACCGACTGGTCTTGGGACAATCTCCCATGCACTGTTCTTGACAATGGAGTCACACTCCTC
Source organism: Pinus albicaulis (assembly GCA_034641835.2). Classification (NCBI taxonomy): domain Eukaryota; kingdom Viridiplantae; phylum Streptophyta; class Pinopsida; order Pinales; family Pinaceae; genus Pinus; species Pinus albicaulis. The sequence continues at coordinate 879,213,474 of CM076571.1, read as the reverse complement.
CACCATTGCATTAACCCAAATTGGTTGCTGCAGTGCCTCTTGAGAGGAAGATATTTCAATCACAATAGACTTACTCATAAGAGCCATGTATCCATTAAACCTAACTGGAGACTATATCTGTCTGTGCAGTGAAGTAGGGGCTCCTACATTCTATTTTATATCAAGTCTCAATCTATCAGCGTCTGTGGTGCACCTTATGCCATTTTTGGTGGATGGATCTCCATGATTTTTTTGTGCAACTCCATGATCCTCCACATGTGGCTACTCCACATCTTAAGGATCATCCTTTGGAACCAAGAGTTCCTCCTTTGGATGAAAATCTAGCTCCCTCTCAAGGGAAAATCACATGGCTTTCTCCTCATCAAATTTTATATCCCGCCGCACAACAGTAAATATGATGTTTGGAAAATACACCCGATAGTTGTGGGAAGTATCAGCGTACCCCCAAAAAATCCCAATCTCAATTGTTGGTTCCAGCTTCTTCCTAGCTTGTTTGGTCACATGGACATAAACATATGAGCCAAAAATATTAAAATGTGAAACATCAAGTTTCTTACCAGTAAAAGCCTCTTCTAGTGTATTCATGTCAAGTATCCTATGAGGAAAATGGTTCTGCAAAAATACCATTGTGTTGCATGCCCCCACCCACAAATGCAACAGTAGGCACTAATCATGCAACATCTTCCTCACTGCACCCATAAATGTTATGTTCTTTCTCTCTGCGACCCCATTCTGCTGTGGGTTATGAGGTGCAATCAGTTATCTCTGAATTCCTTCTTTGTTGTAGAATTTATTGAATTCATTGGAGATGTACTCACCACCATTGTCACTCCTAAGAGCCTTCACGTGCTTCCCCATGTCTTTCTCCACCAGTGTTTTGAACTCTAGAAACTTTGAGAACGTCTGATATTTCTTCTGCATGAAGTAGATCCAACACTTTCGAGAAAATTCATCAACAAATGTGACATAATACTTGTGCTTTACTGTCAAAGAAGTAGAGAATGGTCCACACACGTCTGAGTGAAATCTCTCAAGCATCCCTGAGGCTTAGTTCTACTTCTCATGAATGGTGGCCTTTGCATATTTTCCCATAGTACATCCCTTGCATGTGTCTAACTGTGCAAGTGTACCCTTGGGAAGACCCGTAGAAATCTACCACATGACTTTTAAGGCTCCATGGTGTAGATGGCCCAATATCTTGTGCCATAACTCACCCTCATCTCGGCTCACCACTTCGTTTTCCTTACCCATTAATGCTGCTCAACCATCCACATAAATTTTATAGAGATTCTTAACTCGAATCCTAATATTCTTGGCTTGTCCTATTGTTTTGTGTCACAGTAAATATTTTCCTTCACTGAAAACAATATCATAGCCTTTATCCTCCAACATTGCAACTAAGACTAAATTTTTCTTCAAGCTTGGTACATGCATTACATCTTTTAATTGAAAGATTTTACTTGACTGTCTATAGAAGGTAATTGTACCAATCCTAGTAGCACTGTACCACCCGTCATCACCCATTTTGATATGGGTCTGGAGATCCTTCTCCTCCAAGTTACTAAAAATTTCTTTGTCTCCTATATTATGAAAGGATGCACCACTATCCAAATACAACACCAGTCCCATTGCACTTGACACCATGCATGCAATGAGTGAGAAGTCAAGCTCAAATTATGAGGCCAAAGCCTCACCTTTTGTAGATCCTGAAGCCTTCTTGTTATTCTTCTTTTGTGGATAGTTGGAGGCATAATTCCCATGCTCATGACAGTGAAAACACTTCACTATGGACATGTCGCACTTCTTGCCATCTTTACAGGACTCAGATTTGGAATGAAATTATTTTCCTTTCCCATTCTTCACCTTGGTAGCCAAAGCAAAATCTTCTTCATCTTCATTCTTAGATGAAGATTCATATTTGGTATTCCATCTGAACTCCTCTTGCACCAAATCTGACCAAATTTGTTCCCAATTTGGCAGCTTCTCCCTCCCATTGATAGAATCCTAATAACTATACCAACTCTTGGGAAGTCCTAGAAGAGCTAGGCTCACCAAATCATCATCAATGACAGTGATTCCAATGCTCCCAAGATCATCCTAACATTGGAAAAACTTTGTTAAATATTTTTGCATGGTTTCATCTTTCTCCAACTTGATCTTCCTGATTTTATCTTTCAGTGCCGATTTCCTATGATCACTGCTACTATGAAATAGATCTATCAAAGCCTTGCAAATTGCATATATTGTGTCTTTTCCATGGAGACTTGAGACAATGTGGTCTCCTACTCCCTCTAGTAATATCCTCCTCGACTTTGCAACTTTATTTTTCCATGCATCAAGATTTGTAGCATCTGTCACAGTGGGTTTATGGACATCATTGTCAATGAAATCCTTCAATCCATTTTCCTCCAGTACTGCCTCCATCCTTTCTTTCCAATATATATAGTTAGAGATTCCCTCGAGTGAATACTCCAGTCTCAAGCCATTGAAAGCCATTTCGATCCTGAATCACCTGTAGCACCAAGAAAGTCTTCTACAAATATGAATTTTATTTAGTCACAAATTCAGCTTCTCCTCCAGTAGTGTGATTTCTTGTGCTCTGATACCATGTAGAAATTATACAAACAATATTTATATCATGGATTCAATCCGATCTAACAATGTACTAAAGCTAGATACTGAATCACTTTTACAAATCAATTGTGAAAATTAAACACAATCACCAATCACATGAAGTAAATAAGAATCAATCAAATAACAACACAGATAATTTCTCGGGGAAATCTTGCTGCTCAAAACCCCATTGGCTTCTATTATATATTCACTCTTCTCAAAAGAGCCTCATGTACTCAGCTAATTGTCTCACGCTGTCCTGGAAAAAATTGACCAACACTTAGCCAATTCTCAGCCTCTAAACAACCTTCCTTGCTTACGCAATTCCTGATTAAGGAAATCCCCATTCTTTAGGAATTTTGGCCTTCCTAAACTACGCAAAGATCATGGGAAATCCAATGAGTGTTTGGTTTCATGGGTGCAACCCAATAATCCCACAATAGATAGCTAACATCCATTTCACCTATATATCAATTGGGTCTCCACTGGAACTGACATGCATGCAACTAATAATATTAAATCATTAGTTGCATGTTAGATCATTGATTGTGAATTAAATAATATTTAATTCACTTGATATCTCACTAGTGGAACAAATAGTTACAACTAACACAATTGACTTTTACTCACTTAACTGAGTTAAGTGATTACACATGCATTAGACTAATGCACCAACCGCACTTCGAACTCTGTTACAACTATAATTACTCTGCATGCATGACCAGCTACCCTTAACTCGAAATTCATGAGCTAACTGAGTTTATCACACTCGGTTAACTATTACAAGTGATTTTTAGATAAAATTACATTTTATTGTCCATTTTAATTAAGAAAAAATTAAAATAAACATACACCAAATTTAGCCCACACCAGTGCAGGTGCTACTAAGGCCTCCTGGTCCCACACTAGTGTAGGTGCTGCTTAGAGCTCCTAGTCCCACACTAGTGTAGGAGCTGCTTGGACCTCCTTGGCCCACACTAGTGTAGATGTTGCAATTTCTTATCGGACTTCAACATGCAACAACAAGATTTTTTATGTCGAATTTGGAGGACAATTGGGTCTTCAAATCATGCATAATTTCTTTTTCATTTCCAATCAACAACATATCATCCACATAGAAGAACAAATAAATAAGATGGTTTCCAATTAATTTAAAATACACACAGTGATCCACTTTTCTTTTGGTGAAGCCAAGCCCCTGTATATATGTATCAAAATTTTTATACCACATCCTTGGTGATTGTTTTAACCCACACTGAGACTTTTTAAACCTGCATACCATTTCTTTCTTTTCCTTCACTACAAAGCCTTCAAGTTGCTTCCTGTAGATCTCTTCTTCCATATCCTAGTGAAGAAATTTTGTCTTCACATCCATCTACTCTACATTAAAATAAAAATGAACAACAATAGATAAAAGTAATTTAATATAATTTACCTTGGAAACAAGAGAAAAAATATCGCCAAAATCAATTCCCGACACTTGGGAATGACCTTTTTCTACCAATCAATATATGTATTTCTCCACCTTCCTTTTTCGTTGATATTCTTCTGAAGCACCCATTTGATTCCAATGGGTTTCCTTCTAGCCAACAAGTCTGCTAGATCCAACGCCTCATTTTTGTGAAAGGATTCTATTTCATCAACCATAGCTTCCTTCAATATTTTTCCATCCTCTAAATCTACTACCTCCCTAACAGTTTTGGGATCATCATCAATACTAGATAAAATAATTTTTGACAAGAAAGAAGGTGGAAAATACCTTTCTAGCTCCTTTCTTTCTCAAACTCATCTTCTCAAAGTTGGAGTTTATGGCTCTTCCTCTTATTTTTGTTCTCTTGTAGAGTCTGATTCTTCCTCCTTTAGCTTAAACTCTATCTTATTAGATTCCTTTGGTAATACTTAATGTTTAATAACATCTTTCACCTCTCTAAAAACCACATCTCAACTGTACAGAACCTTACTTGTTTCTGGGTTGTAAATATTATAACCTTTAAAACCATCCTTATACCATATAAAGATCCACCTTTCATCTACTATCCAACATTTTTCTTTTCTCCTTTGGAACATGTACATATGCATCACAACCAAATACCCTCAGATGTGAAAGAGAAAGTTTCTTACCAGTCCATACCTCATGCGGAGTCTTATCCTCCAATGTTGATGAAGGTGTCCTATTAACTTGGTAAAATGCAGTCTCCACCACCTCTGCCCATAATTCCTGTCCTAACCTTACACCACTGAGCATGCTTGCATTTTTCATCAACGTCTTGTTCATTCTTTCTGCAAGTTCATTTTTCTGCGGTGTGTATGGAGTAGTCTTATGTTTGGTTATACCACACTTCTTACATAACTCTTCAAATTCCTTCTTGCAGAACTCTCCACCATTATCTATCCTCAACACCTTTGTATTTTTCTTTGTATGGTTTTCTACGAGAGCCTTGAATTATTTAAACCTATCAAAGACTTATGATTTCTTCCTGTGGAAATGTATCCATTTATTCCTTCAAAATTCATCTATAAAAAGTAGAATTTACACAACATGGAAGCCAGGATGTTTCTTAAAATTGCTTCTAACTCTATTCAAAACCCTCACCTTCAGATCAACTGAGGATGCCATAACGATGCACACAGAATGGCATATGGATGCTCGAATAATAGTATATGGATGCGTAGGATAAGTCATTCCATTGGGGAATAAAGGAGGAGATCATCTTTTAGGATAGTGATAATATTAAAAATATTATTATTTCTAAATTTAAGGAGAATTTGTGGGGTGATACTTTGTTAGAGGAAAAATTGAAATTAAGATATTAAATGGAGCTGAGGAACCCCAATGTCGAAAACCAATTTTTTTTTTTTCCTGTCCTAACTATTGTTAAGAAGAACCTAGAGTATGCTAAGATAAGAAAAAAATATTGTGAAATTCATAGTGAAATTGGTATTTGGTCAATTCTCAAAAAACCATGGGATGAAATAGTTCACCATGTTGACACCAAGAGGGTTATGATGAAAGACACTTTTTTTTTAAAACTGTCCATATTATAGTTTCATTTGATCTAATTTTCAAAATATGTCACACTACCAACCTTCTTAACCTTCTATATGAACCAAATTATGGTGTTCAGGTAAATCTCCTCTTTTTTAACATAGTTTATTAGTAATTTATTATTTCAATAAATAATATATGTGCATATATTTTGGAATAGTATTTCAAAAATTCTAATTTAATTAATAGTAATTATTAGGTGGATGACACAGATTTAACATCCACAAATCTTCTAGAATATTCATAGTAGTATTTAGTATTCGTAAATCAAAGGCTAAGATTGATCTACAAATAAGTTATGTCTTTTTTTTCCCTTTTAATTGATTTCATCAATCTAAAAGAATTGCATATGAACAAGTGTCATATGAAGTGTGTGATTGGTAATGAAAATCCATGATTGTCCTAATGTATTACAAGAAATAGTATTTATTAATTACGAATCCCTAGGACAAGGTGGGGGTGAATCTCCATGATTAAGAATGTTGTTCCATGCTTATATATTCATTATTTAATTTATATGGTTGCAATGGTAAAATAAATAAAGAATTAATATGCAAGTTAAACATATACATTTAAAAAAAACATGGAACAATATTCTTAACCATAGATATTTACCCTCAATTCGTCATGATGATTATTAATTTGTGAATACAATTTGTTACAATATGATTGACCAATACAATGGCTTATGAATATTACATGTCCAAAAATAACGATGAGTCACTTCATATGGCACTTATTTTCTTATTTAAATTCATTTAAAAGAAAACAAAGAGCATAATTATTTTCTAAATAAACCTAAATCTTTAATTCCACTTAATAATTATTGATAATTAAATTAATACTTTCAAAACCAAATTAAAAAATAAACACTTATATCCTTGTAATTTAAACTAATACTAAAAATAAATATATAATTTAATTAGTTTGTATGAATTTTTTTATTTTAACGTGCACTTATTAGGAGTGATTTCTACCAAATCTTTGAAAATAACCTGACATTATTGTTATATTATTAGTAAAATTAAAAAAAAAAAAAACAAATTTATCAATGCAATTGTGTTAATTGAAACATTTTGCGCAAAGATAAATGTTTTCGGTCAAAGAACATATTCCTCATCATTCAGTTTCTATGTAATAATTACCCTATTATTACATGATTAAGCAATCTATCGTCTTTGAACGAGAGGATTTTCATTTTTGAGGCGCGCTTGTCGCAAGAAGTGGGAGTGGGGTGGTCGTTAGAAAAAGGAATATATATATATATATATATATATATATATATATATATATATATATATATATATATATATATATATATATATATATATATAATTAATGCTAGTGCTCGTTTAACTTGTGGGATGGTTGTTAGAAAAAAAACGTTGAGGAGGTGGGAGCGGGGAGCGTCTATTCTACCTGTTGAATAGATTATATATATATATATATATATATGCTAGTCGTCGTTTAACTTTGGTATGCTGCGTGGTAAGTATTTCCTGTCCGAAAGGGCATGGGAATCTTACTATGGTTCTTGAGTCTGTGTGTATCCAACAGATTGTATGTGTGAAGAATATGCGTAGAGGAAGAACCCGGATTGGAGTGTACCTGAGGAAAAATAGAATTGATTCTGTGCTGTAATTAGGAAGTGCCCTGGTTGATTTGTTGGACATCCCTGGCTATGTCAATAACGGTATGTATATATCTCCAGTTTTTAATTATAGAATTCGGTCTCTGTAAATATTTATTATCTAATCTTAATTTATTTTCTATCTCGTTTGCTCCACCCCATTTCCTAAATTCATTCAGAGATTCGATCCACATTTCCTCATTTTGCATATCTCTTTATTTAGAGGTTTGATGCTGTTCCCTTTCTCATATCTGTGTAAATCAATTTGGAAATTTGATTTGTTCTGCCTTGACCAATTTCAATTTCATTACGCAATGGAAAGCACCAATGGAAAAGCTATTCCGTTCTGTTCGATTAAGATGGAAAGAAGCTGAGTCCTGGTTGGGGTTATCGCTATTGCAAACCCTTATTGAAGTTTTTGCTTACCCCGCCTTCGTTACTGGCTGAGCTCGCCAATTTTCGGTTTTCAGTTCCTGGATTGGTTGCATCTCCTAGGAATGTATGAACATAGGATTTTAGGTTTTTGTTTATGCATTCATTATATGGGCTTTTGGGTTTGTAGCGACCTAGGAATACCTTTCTTTTAACATGTATGTGAGTATTCTTTATTTTTTTTAGATTTAGTTCATGAAGATTATTTAAGGCAATCTCCATAAACTTATTGACATAGAGTTTCCTGGGATTGAAGCTGGATGGATAATAATATTTCTTGATTAACCACTATTTTTAAGATCGAGTGAGGATGAACATTTTTTAAGGAAATATCCGTAATGTTGGTATATAATTTACACGAGAAGGTAGAAAAGATCGAATTGTCTACCTACGAGCCCAACATCGAGATTGTTATCCCTGGAAAGCCTCCCTGCGATACAATTAATAAATGTATTCATATAGATGTGCTACTATAACTTTAGGACTCTAGCCTAGGCATGGGCACCCTCAAAAAGTGGCTAGTTTATGCTTGATTATGGCTACATGCAAACATATTTTTGATTACTGAGGAGCACTATAAATTTCACTGCCAGACTATCAAATGTAAAAAATCCATTGGGATTCGTACCTCTATTTTCATCTTTAATAGATTTACAATTGTGAAATTTGAAAAATCTTTAGATAAAAACAAAATCAAGTGTAGAATTCAGTCAACATGTTTTTGTATTTTCGGAATCCACCCAACATATTTGAAATGTGAGAGAGCATTTCACCTCTAAGAACAAAGAAAATTGGGAGAATGATATTAACTATAAACAAAGAAACACATATACATGTCAACATTTCTTTTACCGAACACTTACTCTTAAGTTACTTTACTGTAACATTTCTTTTACCGAATATTATCAAGATGACAGAAACTGTAAGCATTTCGCCATTTTCATTTATTGTGCCTTCGTTTTCATAAGTTCAGCATCGAGTCCTCTCGGTTCTTGTTTATTAGTTTGCTGGCAGTCTTCATAAATTAATCACAAAACCTCCTTTAGCCCCACGAATGTAAATCAAATTTATGTTCACATGACTTGTCTCTAGTTATTCGTGTGATGAATGAGGAATACCATTGCCATTAACAGAAAAGTAATTATCCATTATGAGTAGTTTTTTTTATTAAGGGTAGAATTCTAAAATATTTTGGAGATTTTCATATATATATATATATATATATATAAATTAAAAATTATATATTTTAGTTTATTTTATATTTTTACTATTTTTATGCCGATAGGATAGGAGTAACCTTCCTAATGGAATTGGATGATTTAATCATTTTTTAATTAATCATTTTGATCGGATGGTGTAGATTTAGAGATGCTGGTATATTCTCATCGTCACCACTCCATCTATGAATGAAATTGAAACTAATAAATTCCTTCCATATTTAAATCAAGTGTTTAAACCATGTTTAAAATATATTTTTACCAAATCCTAATTAAAATTTTACTATGCCTGATTACTATGCCATGAAAAAGTGGAAACACTGGTGGAAAACGGCTGAAAGGGTTAACATTCTTCAACGCGCCCAACCTGATGGTTGAAATTCTGAAATGTTAACATTCTCCAACGTGCCCAACGTGATGGGTTAATAAGTTCTGAAACATTAACACGCCAAACGTGATGGTTGAAATTCGCTCCCAATTTCTTTCAGACCATAAGGCCACCCCGTTCAGAGCAGCCGAGACATTTGGAGGCAAAGAACGGGGACTGTGGCTGCTCGGATCTAAGTAAGAAATCCTTCGCAAGAGCTTCACAGCTGTAGAACGCTCTAGACTGTAAGCTTTCGAATAATTCTTGTTTTCATCCTCTTTATTCAAAGGTTTCGGACTTAATTTCAATATGTTGTTTGTATCATGGTAAGGTTCTGGTTTCAATGCAAGTTTCACAGTTACTTCGCTTCTATTTAAGTTTGATTAGTTGACGATCCGACAATTTTTCCTGATCTTCCCATGGGATGATAGCCACATGACACATATGAACATCCCAAACCCTAAGATTTTTAAATGGAGATTAGGGATTAAAAGACGTTTTTCTAGCAGTGGAAAAAGTAATACTCATTTACATTTGTTTGGTATTCATTTTCATTTCCTTTAAAATGATGTTTTCCTATTACCAACTGCGCAAGTAATATCATCTGCATTTGTCTTAATATGATACTCAATTTCTGTTTCTTTATTTCTACAATGTATCAGCCTCCTCTTTGCTGGAATGATTTTGATTACAGACCAAAATTACAAAATATATATCAAATATAAACATAAGTGCAATAATACATTATCAAGATGCCGTGTAGATACTGGTGCATCATGCTGATAAAGAAAAGAATGAACATCACTGAATGATCCACTTGTCCTGGCATAAGCTGCACTTTTAGACCACTGATTGGGTTTGTCCAAATAGTATAAATCTCATTGACAGATGTATGAACTTTTTCTTATGCATTCTCAGAAAATGCTCCATTGTATAATATCGGAAAGGACATCCGCCACTGTTGTGGCCCTGTTGAACTTAAGATTTTACCTAAGGCGGCTTCATTACAGGCTGGTAGGTTTCCACTTCTGGGCAGAGCTGTCACATGGTTCCAATTAGAGGCTTCGTTAGCAGAGTGCCCTAGTGTAACAAATATTTTGAAGTGAAAAAATATACTAACTATTTGAAAGATGTTTGTCCGTAAACCTTCACATGACACACACATCTGCAATTTTAAATGGACAAATGTTTGTGCATAAACCATTAAATGGATGTTTTGATGAGGTTAATGAAAACAACCAATGATGTTCGGAGTAAAAAACATCTTCATTCAAAATTTATCACTATCAAGTAGTTGAAACCTATCAAATCTCATATTTGAAACCTATCAAAATTTATCAAATCTCATATTTGGAACCTAAAAAGTTGGAAATGAAAATTTATATGGAGAAGGTGATACCAGTGGCTTTTTCGGATTGGGAAATCGCCCATAAGGCTTTGAAAGGATCCTAATAATGCCTGCCATTGATGGACGAATATTTGCATCGGTTTGTGTACACAAAAAACCAACATGAATGCATCTAGTGGCTTCCTCCATATCGCATGTTTTAATTATTTGTGGAACAATAGTCCGCGCACTTTCCCTTTTTTCGAATGAATCCCATACCTGCATTTTCATAAAGTCTATACATGATGGAGAGATCCATAAGTATGGTTGTAATTTAGTACAGAAGTCAACAGATGAGGTATTCATTTTTAAGTAACCCCTAATGGTATAGAAGTCGACAGATGAATTCATGTATAAAAAACCCTAATGGTCAACTTGGCTAAACGTTTTACTCATGAACTAAATAACATGGTCTTGAAAAAATATATCTCAATACAATCAGAACATTCTCGTAATATCTCACCCATCTCAAAAGCATCGGCTGTAGAAATAATTTATTTTCTCTGGTGACGAGTTCCAGGAGAACAACGCCAAAGCTATAGACATCGCTTTTTGGAGATGATTTCCCGAACGTAGCATGCTCCGGCGCTACATATCCGCTGCATATTCAACTCCAATAGAACAGATATATTGTGAGGGAAAATTTAGGAGCTGAGCAATGATTAGGGGAATAATTTGTAGAGGAAACTGTAGTGCTAAATCCTAGAAGATATGTAAATTCCAAACCAAAGATGTCATAAAGTAAAACTACAATATTTTCAATTTTATTTAAAAATCATGCAGACTTAATTGCCAATAGCTTTTCTGCATGCAGCCTCATTGTCAATAACTTATCTTACTAAGTTCCCTTGGGATCCTCTGTGCTGACGTGAGTCTTATCTTCAGGGAAAAGTTTTGAAATGTCGAAATCTGCTATCTTAGGATTCAGTTTCTCGTCCATGAACAATCAGCTGTGGAGAATCCCGGTGGAGATAGAGAAGCCCATTAGCTATTCCAAGGATGATGTTGTAACGCTTGTGCCAATCAAGGGCGTTGCATTTGTTTGGATCTGTAACCATGCATTCAACACACCAAATCAACACTGAACTATCTAGATTGATACAATAGTGAACTTAATTAAGTGTAAGTGACTCAAGGATAGGAATTCATCAAGGCTTTTATTCGGACAGTACTCATAAACAAGCAACCCTTCCAATTCCTCTGCGCAATAGCCCAGTAGTTTCACAATATTTCGATGCCTTCTTTCGGCCAAAATGTGGACTTCATTCCAAAATCGTTTCTTTCGTTCCCCAGTAAAATCAGACAGCTTCTTCATAGCTATTTCTTTTCTGTCTTGAGTAGTTCCCTGACAAATGATCGTTGTGAAACATTTTGTGAAATAAATCTTAATGGTTTTTTTTGGTTTTCAGGCCTGTAATCAACATCTCATCATTATAGATTTTAAAATATAATCAACATCTCATCGTTATAGATTTTAAAATATACTTATTTGTAAATTCTAAAATATTTCTAAAATCTGATAAAAAAATCTAATTGAAATAAAAGCTAACTTTACTGTTAACCATACTTGAATATTAGAAAGTCTACAATCTAAATAAAAATAACCACCTTTATTCCAAAATAAGTCTCCTACTCCTACAATTTAAATTCTTATATAAACCAGTTGAAGTTCTGATTAGCCTATGTTACCTTGTATACATAGCCGAATCCCCCACGCCCAACCTCATCACAGAAATTGTTCGTAGCAGCTGCCAGTGTTTTCCTCTCGAACATTATTGGACCATAATTGACTAATGTGTTTTCATCGGGTTTCCCATTATCTATACAATGAAAACACAATCCTAGTAAGAAAATACATAATTACAATAAAGATACGGAGTAAAATTATTTTATGTTTCTGGGGACATTGAGAGTTTATGAGATTTATAATATAATTGAAAAATATAATGAAAAAAAAAAAAAACAGCTCCTATGTTAATTATATCAAATATGTCTCATACGATGTATTATTTTTTTGTTTGTTTTAAAAATAGTTTTTGGGTGGTGCTTGTTTGTTTTATAATTGACAAATTTAGGAAGGTATTTAGATTACTCAATTTTCCATGTAAAATCAGGTGTTTCTGTCCCAGTGTAATCACATATATTTTATTCTCAATTCCTCTTTGTTTATATATAGCTACATGAAACTTCTATTTTTTTTTTCCTTAAATTTTATGAAAGTGAGAAAAACTAATTTTTTTCCAAAAAAAAAATAGTTTATTTTTCTGATTTTGCCACTTCTGCAACTTGGCTTTGCAATCATTTTGTAAACTTCTCTTAAAAATATATCTCCAAAACCTTCTAACAGGTCAGACTATTCTAAAGACATCATATGTAGGGGTTGGGAATTTTGTCTGTATATAATAAATTTCCTTTGCACTATTTACTTGAAATCCTTAGAGATTTCAATTCTATACTCCGAGTAGTTGTAAGAATTAAAATTGAGGAATTTTGTTTGTATGTAATAAATTTCGTTTTCACTGTTTACTTGAAATCCTTAGATTCCAACTAGAGTGCTAGCTTGTTTAATTCTGATGTATAGACATAGGGTTTTGGGTTTTCTTTTTCTTCATAGAATTTATTTAATAATTTTTGGGAATGTATAACCAAAATATGTTTATTTAATAATTTGCAGTATAAAAAGCTCAATTTAATTTATAGATAAAATGACTTTCTTCAGAAAATTTTAACAATACATTTTTAAATGCATAAATGAATTTTCTTAAAATAAAGATTAAACACCTTAATTTTTTCAAAAATATTTGAGAGATTTATATTAACATTAATCAGAAAAAAAATTCTTTGGAAAAAGGTCATTTCATCTATTAGTTATACCATGCAATAAAAAAAATTAAAATTAAAATATTTTATTTAAATTAAATATTAAAAAATAATAGCCATAATAAAAATGCATTTATTCATCATTATATAAATTAGGTGTGAATAATATTTTTTGGGTAAATATTTTATTTCATAAAGCGAGTATAGTGGTATATTTAATCATTAATTATAAATATATATAATCATATTTTTATAATAATTATTTTTTTGTTTCAAATAATTTTAATTATTTTGATAGACATGTTTATTTTGGAACAAAGTTTCCAAGAATTTAATGTAATTATCAATAGTTATTAGTTGAAAGGTATAGATTTAATCTCTATTGAATATTGTAATTTTTTCTAACAATACATACAAATAGATGGTTGAGATTTATCTTCAAAATAGTTGTTTTTTTTTGTCTTTTTAACTATTGTAATAATGTTCTTCTAGCTCATATGATTTTATACATTATGTATATGTGCATTTTACTATATTTGTAGATGGAAAATTTCATATCTATATTGCTTATTCTATTCACCATTAATTGAAATTTTTTTTGTTGATATCGTGTCTCTTTTCTTTTATGTTAGGCGATTTCCTTGTTTTATCATGGATCCAGCTATTTGGAGTTGTATTCCATTTGAAATTCTTGAAATTGTCTTCTTTTGGCTCCCTTTATCGGTTCTGATAAAGTTTAGCACTGTTTGTCAACAATGGAAGAATGTTTTCCAAAATCCTTCTTTCTTATTGTGTTGCAAGCATATATGTACAAATGAATTTGGATTTATGATTCCTTTCCTCAATAATGAAGACAATTATTTTGCTGCTGAATACCTTAATCAAAATGGGCACATATCTCGTTTTCATTTGTGATTCATAGATTCAAGATACAAAGTAGAGTTTACTGTTGGACCAATGGTAGTTTTATCCTTACCAATAGAATTCTCCCATTCACGAAACTATTTTGTAATGAATCCATTTACAAAGGCCTTAAAAAACATTGGGCGAATACGAATTGGAGACTGGGGATTCTTTTCGTTATTGGAAATTGTGAGCAGCAACAAATATGACTGGGTTGTTCTAAAACATATCTATGATAGAATGTAGTCTAAATTTTATGTTTAAAGTAGTCATGATAGGGTTTGGCGAAGGGTGCACTTCACCCTCTTAGAATGGAGTGTTTTATAAAACTAAATTGTTTTGGCTCTATCTCGACACGGAGTATGAAGATTATCCTCGATATGGGTATACAATCTACTGGTTTTATGTAATAAAAAATGATTGGGGATTTTCATGTGTTCCAATCACCGACATACGGTGTATGTCATTAGCAATATGCAAGAATCAATTGATATGTCTTATGGATGATGGCTCCACTTCTGTATGGTCAATTGAAGAAATAGATAATTTCCAATTTGGTCACCCGTGTATCGAATGAAGAATTGACTACTTTGAGGATGATTGGGGCTTCAGATGGAAGTTGTTGGAAGAAATTTCTACATATATAAATATCAAATGTCGTAGTTATCTTCCATTTCAAACAGTCTAAGGTGTGGTTCTTATGTGCAAATGCGGTGAAGTTCCTTTCCTACTATATCACATGATGACTCGCCTCTGCTTCCCAAAAAATATTGATAATTCAACTAATCAACAGATGCATGGATTTTGGTCTCCAACGTTGTAGGATTGCAATGATTTGATCGAGTCTGGAAATTTTTTTGCAATTGCTCCCCATATGGATTATATTTATGAGATTCCACCATTATATATGGACATGGAGTCTTAGGTTATTAGTCATTTTGTATTCTCTCTGTCATCGTGGAAAATATTTCCTTTTTTTTTTTTTACTTTACATACTTTTGTGTATGTATGCTAAGACTTTAAAATTACCAATCTATGGATATTTATATGGCTCCATTCTGAGGGGGTGTCTTCTATATGTGTATGTATCGGATGTTGGATATTGAATTCCATTGCAATTTGCTCGAAAATATTTATTTTTCTATCCTGTTTAGTTCTCTTAATTTCATTTGAATGTGTTTGGATGTTATCCATTTTTCTTTGTTTTTATAATTATAATTACTATGGCTTATTTTCCATTAGTTTTTTCTCATTGATTCTCAAACAATGTTATATCTTTAGGTTATTTTTATTATTTAAATTTATATTTTGATGGTATATAGTTCCAAATATTTAGATATATTTCAAATTCATATAATTCTCTTAGTATTTTGTTCCAGTTCATTTTATGTTTCCATAACTTTGTATGGTTGGAAAAATACCGTATACGATTTTAATTTTTTTATGTGGTTGGAAAAGAATTGTGTTCATTTTTCATTCTTTTGGGTTTATGTATATTGGATATATTATATGTTCCATGTTTATTGTTCTATAATAAATATGTTATTATTCGTTGTAGACATTTCATCTGAAGGTACAAGCAAGTGTACGAGAAAAAGGAACCAGTCACCAGCATCATGTGACAAGTCTAATGAAAGTCGTCATTTACGGTATCAACAAAATAAGGACACGGTAAATGAGCATAGGAAAGCTAAATATCATAGAAGAAAAATTGAAACAAATCTTCAAAATGATTTTATGATTCCTCGTAAGTATCATACTATGAATGATATCATGGAAAGAACATTTCCCATTGATAGTTCATTGCCAGAATATGCTCCTCGTCAGCATGATTTTGTATTTCAATGCTCTCATGAAAATTTTCATAATATTAGGGAAACATCTTGCAATAGGGAAGAACATCATATTGATAACGTGGATGCAAATGTTCACCCTAACCCTTCTGTCTTCACAATTGCATCTTGTGAGAAAGGCCAAAGGTTGCAAAATATCCATGGTGGAGGCAATGATGACATTGTGTGTGATGACTTGGATGATAGTTTGATTCGCCATTTTTTTGATAATTTGGATCTAGTTGGTTGAAACATCGTATATTCCAATCTCCCTTCTCAAAATAATGCTATCCCACAAACAGAATCAGTCATCCCTGATAGCATTTCCCATGGAACAATGGAGGTAACCCAATGATATATTTACATTTGCTGCAATAGTGGTTGTTTTATTACATTCATCTATTTACATTTTTTTTATTAATAAGGTATTTTATTCTCTTGGAATAGGATACACCTCATTTTAATAGAGGTCTATAAATTATCTCCCCAAGTCTTCCATCTACTAATCTGAGAATTGAATATGAAGCACGTCATAACCTTCCACTACATTCTCCTCGATAATAAAATCAACAAAATAATGTTAATGTTATTAGTATTTGATTTTATTTTTCATTTTTTTAATTTTGGTACATTGGACATGAATTTTATTGCATAATTTATTTTCTTCAAACATGACACAACTCATTTCAATAGAGGCATACGAATTAACTTCGTAGATGATCCGTCTACTGATGTTATAAGTGAAGAGGAAACATCTCATAGCATTCATTCACATCGCCAAAACAAATGTAAATGTTGAATGCATTTGATATTTTCCTCCTTTTTTCATTTATTTTTCGTCGTACAATTTTAAATCTTTATTTTTTGAACATTTAGTTTTATAGCGAATTTTATTTTGTTTTAACAGGAAACAAATAATTTGAATAGAGGCGTCAAAAATAACACCCCAGATGTTCTATCTAATGATGTTAGAAGTGAAGAGAAACCATCTCGTACACTTCATCCACATCACCAAACAAATGTAAATATTGAATGAATTTAATTTTTTTTTTCATTTTTTCAATTCTAATTATTTGGACATTCAATTTTTTAAAAATTTATGCTAAATAAACCTTGTCATCATCTCAGGTTCCAGAAATGCAGACCATAAATTTGGAAAGACCGTGTCATAGATCTTTTCCACATGTTTCAAATTTTGGAAGGGAATCTCATGGTGCTGAAAATCAAATAAATTTTAGAAGAAATTATACTGTTCCACATCATTCTCCACATGGTCCAACCAATAAAAATCATATTTATTTTGATGAAAAAATGATTGCAGTGCATAAAAGATTTCGAGAAAAGATAGATAGCCTGTCAGTTGTCCAAATGTGCCACATCTGCCAAGAATCATATCTAGGAACCCACGTTTTGAGAGATTCTGAAGGACCTGTTTGCATACAATGTAAGAATGAAAGAGGTTCACATTGTTTCTCTGGCTATAATAACATGGATCCTCGTGAACAATCTCATATTTTAAGAGTTCTTACTCAAGTTGAATAAATGTTAATAGCACGTGTAAATCCTATTTTTCAAGTGACACATGTTCGAGGTGGGAAATATAAGTATAATGGACACATAATTAGCTTTCCCCAAGATATTTCTACAATTGCACAAAGTCTTCCCCGACATGTTGAAGATCTTGACTTTCTAATTGTGAGGAGACATGCTGCTCAGTCTAAATATTATGAATGTTCTATAAAAAGATCTCAAGTTATGGTTGCATTGCGTTTCAAAATTGAACGTGATCAATATTATTAAGATGTTGTAATTGACTATGATTTAGTGAATGCTCTACCCGAAATATCAACAGATGTCTCCTCCAGGATTAAATTTGTTGATTGTGGCAGAATCTGAGATCAATGCAGCTAATAATGAAGGGTTCCTCTTGAGCATTTTCCCTCTCATCCTTATTCTTTTGTTGCTCGCCTACCCAATGAACAGAGAGAAGTGGAAGAAATTAGAGCATTTCTTGATAATGTTCATTCTTCACATGTTCATGAAATGGATTGGCCCAGTATTGGAACATCTCTGGTGAATGAATATAATACTTAGGGGTTATTAGATATGGCATTCCCCACATTGTTCCCCATTGGTGATGTTGACTGGTTGTAACCATGCATTTGTACTGTTGACCTTCATGAGTACGCATTCCATCTTCTTAGATACTATGATCAAAGGTTTGGAAGCCATCCTCACTTCCGATATTACCTATTGAACATGATAATGAGGCATCATAGCCAACCAACTTCTTCAATTTTTGTGAAGAAAAATTTACATGATAACTCACCGACAACAATTGATAACTTGCGTCAGCAAATTTCTGATTTACCAGATAATAATTTGGCTGAGCATCTTATGCGGTTTGGCTCTTCTCTAAGAGGTACAAAGGCATACTGGACTAAATTTTGGGTTGAATTGACTGACATGATTACTCAGTTGGGATTTCCATCTTTGTTTTTTACTTTGAGTGCAGCTGACACTAAGTGGCCAGAGCTGCATAGCCTCATGCCTGTACCCTCACATTCTCGTTCCTTAAATGAGCATCGTATGAAAATTGAAAATGTTATCCAGTACAGTCATAGTGTTGCCACATTTATGCACCATAGATTCAATATATTTCGAGAGGAAGTTATCCAAAAATATCTTAAAGCCAAAGACTTCTAGTACAGGTATGTTTTCTTGAATTTATTTTCTATTCATTGTCAATTTCTTATTAATTTTCTATTTCTATTTTTGTAGTAACTCTATATTCATTTTTTTTAGATATGAGTGGCAACATAGAGGTTCAGTACATATCCATGGTTTCCTATGGTTGTAAGGTGCTCTTGACATGGAAAGACTTGATTTCTCAAATGATTGTGATTTGCAACATGCAAAGAGATACTTTGACAATTATGTAACTGCATGGAATCCACGTGAAATACATCGTCGCAATATAGTGGTTCCAAGAAGTCTCGATGATGACCCTTGCCTATTGAATATTGATCAGATTTTCTCTTGCAATTATCATAATGATTATGAAGAATTATTGAACCATGTCCAAAGGCACACAAAGTGTAGTATAGATTCTTGTTTGCACAAAAAGGGCACTATTCTCACTTGTCGGTACAATGCTCGATGGGATTTTTTTGAGGAATCAAGATTGTTCATAGATGATCAAGGAACCAAAAAAATATGACCTAGAAAGAAAGGATGATAGGCTCAATGTACATAAAATTGACCTTCTAAGAATGTGGCGTGCAAATTTTGATTGCCAACCAGTGCTTTCTCGGCATGCTGTCCTGAAATATATTGCTAAGTATGCATCAAAAGTAGAGAAAAGGTCTGAAAGTTATCATGATATGTTAACTAGAATTTAAAATTCTATTTCCTCTAAGGATCATGCTTTATGTGCTTACAGAAGGTTTCTTGCAGAAATAATTGTTGAACGTGACATTGGAGCACAAGAAACATGCCATATGTTGCTTAAACTACCTCTTATTGTTTGTAGTAGAAAAATTGTTTCATTAAATGTTGGAAGAAAGGTCTTCAGGAAAATATCAAGGGATGGCATGCAATGTTCATCTGAAAATACTTTTGTTCAACATTATTAGAAGAGGCATTTTTTCCTTGAACATCTGTCTTTGATAGAAACAACGAGATCTTGGACATTTGATAGCAAGCGTAAAAAAGATCCCTGGAAGCCTAGAGATGTTAATGCGATTGTTTGGGTCTGGCCACGGTTTTATTCTATTCCTAGTGAAGGTTAAGAGGAATTTGAAACCTTTTGCTGGACAAAATTTCTCTTGTACAAGCCATTTTGTGACATTTTTGTGGAGATTAGGCTTTTAGCTAAAATTATTGTTGAAAATTGGAGGAATTTCCGATATCGAGCATGGCATGTTGATCGAAATCCATCAATTGTTGAAAATATTGAAGATGGAGAAGATGGTGATTTTTATAACCAGGAAATGAATCTTGGAGATGATTTTCCAGAGTGGAAACTTTTCTCTCGCTTGGTTCCACCAAGTAATGTCAATTTTTCTGATCTTCGTACCCTTGGTCGAAGGGATTTTGATATATCCTTTGACTGGCAAAATACAACTATTTTTGATGATGTGGCTGAAGAAGTTATTAATTTTATAATGAATGGAATATCAAGGGGTGATATTGTTGACCTTTCAAATAGAACATTTGCCTCTCCAGATTCATTGGAAGAAAAACAATGACTTGCTTTTGAAATTGTTTTAAGGAATTTTGCTGAATATGAGATTCGTGAAGCTCTTCTTATGATTGTTCAGGGCACTGCAGGCACTGGCAAGTCGTTCCTTATCCATTGTATTTTTGAAGCTCTTTCTAATCTATCAAGTAATGGAAAAAGTATTTTGCTTCTTCTTGCCCCAACAGGAATAGTTGCTTTTAACATACATGCAAAAACAATACACTTTGCTCTGAAAATCCTGATTAAAGATATGAAACCACTACAGGGTCAATCACTGGCAGTATTCCAAGAAGAAATTAGGCATATTCAATATATATTGAATGATGAAATGAGCTTTTTAGGATCAAGGTTATTCATGCAAATAGATGCTCGATTACGAGAAGCATTTCCAGGGAAAAAGAATTGTCCTTTTGGTGGCAGATCCATCATCCTTGTGGGTGACCTTGGCCAGCTACCTCCTGTGAGAGATAAGCCTTTGTATGTAGGTAATACAACAGGGAAAGTCTTGTGAAAAAATTCAACATTGTTGTCACTCTTGACACAATATTTCGCCAACAAGGGAGTAATGAGAAACAATCTTATTTTCGTAGAGTTCTCAATAACATAAGGAACGCAGAACCTGTTCTTCATTTTTCAGAGTTTCTTATGTCACGGGCTGATATCAGGCTGCATCCTAGAGAAAGGGATTTATATAATGTAGCAGTTCACATGTTTCCGACAAATAATTTGGTCTCCTTCCATAACAGGCATATGTTTAAATCATTAAATTCTCCAATTGCACGATGTATTGCTGTGAATTCAAGGCGTTTAGAAATCAGTGGTGCTGATGATGATCAACTGGACTGTGAAGTCTTTTTGTGTCATGGCCAACGTGTTATGTTGACATGTAATTTGTGGGTTGAAGTTGGTTTAGTGAATGTTACACTTGGGTATGTGAAGGAAATATTTTATATGCCTAACTCTAAGCCACCTGAGCTTCCAATGTTCACAATTGTTATTTTTTATAAGTATGTTGGTATTCCGTTTGATGCAGGCAATCCAAACATTGTACCTATCACACCAGTGATAAGAGGAAATCGAAAAAAAATTCCTTTAAAGATGGAATGGGCTCTTACAATTCACAAGTTACAAGGTTTGACTTTAGAATTAGCATCAATTGATATCGGTAATAAAGAGCAGGAAGACCTAACCTTCACAACCATATCAAGAGTGAAATCAATAGATGGTTTATGCATTGCACCGCCTTTCTCTTATTAGCATTATGCCAAGATGAAAGATAGTGCATATGTTACAATTAGGAAGAAAGAAGAGGAGAGATTAAAGTCCATATCATTATGACATGCAACTATTGATACTTTTAGCCCTTTATAGATATTTTTTTGAATTTCTTTTATTATCCTCTTTATTTACATTTAATATAATAATGCTTTTGATATATTAATGAGATGAATACATTCATCAAATTCATAGTAGTATTTTGGAATGTTGTTTACATCATTTTTCATGTTGTTTTTTTTTAAGTGGTTTTTCTTATTTTTCTTCCAATGAACCATTCAGAGATAAAAAACCAGTTACATTAAAAATCAAGATGGAATTCCATATCACTGTGACATGTAACTAATAGTATTGTGACATATTTATGGAATTTTTTTTAATTGTTTTTATTGTTCTCTCTTTTTTCATTTAGTATAATAATTATTTTAATGTATTAATGAAATGAATACATTCATGAGATGCAATATAGTAATATATGATAAATTTCTTACATCATTTTTCATGTTCTTCAATTTAGCTCCTTTTTTTAAGTCGCTATTGTTCTTTTGTTTACAATAAACCATTCAGACATATACAGCGAGTTATATGAGCCAATCATTAAAAATCAATATTGAAGTCCATATCCCTATGACATGAAACTAAAAATATTCATCAATGTGGTTTGCTAAATATGTTATGGTTTGGTTCAATGACAACATATTTATATTTGATAATAATATTAAACTAAAATTAATATATACATTGACATTAATTTAAATACAAATATAGAATTACTAACATTATTAATATTTCATTTTAAACATTAAGTTTAAAAATTTGTGATTTCTTGTTGATTATTGTAATCGGGGTCATATCACTCATTTAATTTTATCACTCATTTCATGTGTACAATATGTATTTCTAATGAGGTTTATGTTATTTCTAATGAGGTTTATAGCATGACGTTTTTAAGATTAAGTTTTTTAACAACAATACAAATGGGGTGTTCTACTCTCTCTCTCTCTCTCTCTATATATATATATATATATATATATATATATATATATATATATGCCTAGATGTTTCTATCTCTTTGTGTATTAATTTTTATTTTGTCGTTTTTCCTTTCAAATGCATATATGGATAATAATGATGGCATCTATTATAATCAAGTGGTGGCAAATATTTCTAGACTGATTAGTTTTCTTTCTTATCTTCAGAACAAGTTCGATAGAAAACATGGCTTCCATCCTGCTTTTATTGATGAGCATCTTCGTGTGCTAGATGAAATGAAAATGAATGTAAAATACTTGTTGCATGTGCACATGAGGGAGGCTAGGAGAAAAAAGAGAAGGGATTGGTTGGAAAGCGTTAAGTATCGTGATCATTATCCTGCTGATTTGAATTGGTGTTCCTTTTGTGGTCGGTCTGGTTGTGTTCTCGAAGAGGCTATTTGATAAATGACCTTTGATGGAGATTTTTGATTCCATTTTTGTAGTGAGATTTATTTATGTAAAGACAACAAAAAATATATGTTAATTTCAATGTTATTTTTTTGGTTTCATTGATTGCGGAATTGAATATCATTTTAGTTTATTAATTTATTCAGTTTATAATATTAACAATCAGTAAGGTTGATTGATCACTTGCGGTTTATCATAATAATAATCATGTGACTTTAAAATTCCTCTCTATTTAAAATATTGGGTCGTATTCTTTATTAAGCTATTGTGTTTTTAATATTTTTCACTTCACATTATTGGTCCCTTAGGTTATTAATATTTTCCCCTTGGGTTCACCAATTCCTTTGGTTTATATATTAAACCCTTGGATTTATTAGTTCTTTTGGTTTATAATATGAAAAATGCCTTGGGTTAATTATTAGTGTTTATTAATTTCTTCAACCTGAGTGTTTTTTATTAATTTTTTTTATCCTTCGACTTTATTAATCACTTGATTTTATTAATAATTTTTGTTTCTAATACTAATTTGTTGGTTTATAATATTAATAATCCCTTCGGTTTATTGATGTTCTTTTTTTATAATATTAATAGTCCCTTTGCTTTATTGATGTTTTATGTTTATAATATTAATATTTCGCGGTATTTGTTGATCAATTGGGTTTATAACATTGATTCCTTAATTTTTCAGATTCCTTCAGTTCGTAATATTATTCCCTTCACATTATTGAATCCAAATATTGGGGTTTTGATATTAGTCCTAGAGTTTAATACTAATGCATTGTCCAATTTCACATTATGAAAAACACTGACTCAATATGAAAATCAACCATGGGAAGCCATTGTTAATTAGAGTTAGGCATAGTCGATCAATGCCATCCATGATCAAATGTCACATTATGAAAAATATTGTCTCAATATGAAAATCACACATGGCCAACCATGGTCATAGTTGGTCCAACATCGAATTGTGACAACAATTGTCTCAATGTTTAAATCAAGCATGGTAAACCATGTTGATTCCCCTCGGTTTATAATATTAATAATCATTTCACTTTATTAATGTTTTTTATTTAAAAAATTGATTCCTAAGATTTATTAATCTCTTTATTAATCATGTGAGTTTCTCATTCATTTGCATTTAAAATATTTATTACTAGCCTTTACTAATATTTTTTGTTTTTAATATGTATGTCTTGTCCTTGTTGATCTCTTATGTTTTTAATATTTTTCCCTTGGGTTCCCCAGTACCTTTGGTTTATAATATTAAACCCTTGGGTTTATTAGTTCTTTTGGTCTATAATATTAATAATCCCTTGTGTTTTTTAATTAGTTGATTTTAAAATATTGATTCTTATGGTTTATTAATTTCTTAGGCTTTTGAATTTAAAATATTTATTATTAGGGTTTGTTACTCTCGTGTTTTTAATATTGATCCGTTGTCCTTATTGATAACTTTTGTTTTTAATAATTTTCCCTCGGGTTCACCAATTCCCTTGGTTTATAATATTGAACCCTTGGGTTTATTATTGCTTTTGTTTATATTATTAATAATCCCTAGGGTTTATTAATCTCTTGAGTTTAAAATATTAAATACTATCGTTTATTAAGTTATTAGGTTTTCGGTTTAAACTATGTTAATTTCAATGTTATTTTTTTGGTTTCAGTGATGGCAGAATTTAATATCACTTTAGTTTATTAATTCAATCAGTTTATAATATTAACAATCAGTAAGGTTGATTAATCACTTGCGGTTTATCATAATAATAATGATGTGACTTTAAAATTCCTCTCTATCTAAAATATTGGGTCGTATTCTTTATTAATCTATTGTGTTTTTAATATTTTTCCCTTCGCCTTATTGGTCCCTTAGGTTATTAATATTTTTCCCTTGGGTTCACCAATTCCTTTACTTTCTAATATTAAACCCTTGAGTTATTAGTTCTTTTGGTTTATAATATGAATAATACGTTGGGTTAATTATTAGTGTTTATTAATTTCTTTAGTTTATATATATATTTTTTTATTAATTTTATTGATCCTTCGACTTTATTAATCACTTAAGTTTATTAATAATTTTTATTTCTAATACTAATTTGTTGGGTAATATTTTTTCCTTGGGTTCACCAATTCCTTTGGTTTATAATATTAAACCCTTGGGTTTATTATTTCTTTGGGTTTATAATATGAATAATCCCTTGGTTAATTATTAGTGTTTATTAATTTCTTCAACTTGAGTATTTTTTTATTATTTTTATTGATTCTTCGACTTTATTAATCACTTGAGTTTATTAATAATTTTAGTTTTTCATACTAATTTGTTGGGTTTATAATATTAATAATCCCTTATGTTTATTAATGTTCTTTTTTTATAATATTAATAGTCCCTTTGCTTTATTGATGTTTTATGTTTATAATATTAATATTTCATTGTATTTTTTGATCCATTGGGTTTATACCATTGATTCCTTAATTTTTTGAATTCTTTCGGATCATAATATTATTCCCTTCAGTTTATTAAATCCAAATATTGGGGTTTAAATATTATTCCTAGCGTTTAATACTAATGCATTGTCCAATTTTAGATTATGAAAAACACTCACTACGTATGAAAATCAACCATGGGAAACCATTGTTAATTAGCATTAGCCATAGTCGATCAATGTCATCCATGATCAAATGTCACATTCTGACAAATATTTTCTCAATATGAAAATCACCCATGGCCAACCATGGTCGTAGTTGGTCCAATGTCGCATTGTGACAACAATTGTCTCATTGTTTAAATCAAGCATGGTAACCGATGTTTATTCCCCTTGGTTTATAATATTAATAATCATGTGACTTTACTAATTTTTTTTGTTTTTTATAGGTATCTCTTGGCCTTGTTGATCTCTTATGTTTTTAATATTTTTCCCTTAGGTTCCCCAATTCCTTTGGTTTATAATAATAAACCCTTGCATTTATTAGTTCTTTTGGTTTATAATATTAATAATCCCTTGTGTTTATTAATTAGTTGATTTTAAAATATTGATTCTTATGGTTTATTAATTTCTTAGGTTTTTGAATTTAAAATATTTATTCTTAGGGTTTGTTACTATCTTCTTTTTTTAATATTGATCCCTTGGCCTTATTGATAACTTATATTTTTAATAATTTTCCCTTGGGTTCATCAATTCCTTTGGTTTATAATATTAAACCCTTGGGTTTATTATTTCTTTTGGTTTATATTGTTAATAATTCCTTGGGTTTATTAATCTCTTGAGTTTAAAATATTAAATACTATCGTTTATAAAATTCTTAGGTTTTGGGTTTAAACTATGTTAATTTCAATGTTATTTTTTTGGTTTCAGTGATGGCGGAATTTAATATCACTTTAGTTTAATAATTAAATCGGTTTATAATATTAACAATCAATAAGGTTTATTGATCATTTGTGGTTTATCATAATAATAAGCATGTGAATTTAAAATTCCTCTCTATTTAAAATATTGGGTCGTATTCTCTATTAATCTATTATGTTTTTAATATTGTTCCCTTCGACTTATTGGTCCCTGAGGTTATTAATAGTTTTCCCTTGGGTTCACCAATTCCTTTGGTTTCTAATATTAAAGCCTTGAGTTATTAGTTCTTTTGGTTTATAATATGAATAATACGTTGGGTTAATTATTAGTGTTTATTAATTTATTTAGCCATAGTCGATCAATGTCATCCATGATCAAATGTCACATTTTGATAAATATTATCTCAATATGAAAATCACCCATGGCCAACCATGGTCAGAGTTGGTCCAAGTTCGCATTGTGACAACAATTGTCTCAATGTTTAAATAAGCATGGTAAACCATGTTTATTCCCCTCAGCTTGTAATATTAATAATCATGTTACTTTATCAATGATTTTTATTTAAAAAATGATTCCTAAGATTTATTAATCTCTTTATTAATAATGTGAGTTTTTCATTCATTTGCATTTAAAATATTTATTCGTAGCCTTTACTTTAATCTTTTTTGTTTTTTATATGTATCCCTTGGCCTTGTTGATCTCTTATGTTTTTAATATTTTTCTCTTCGGTTCCCCAATTCCTTTGGTTTATAATATTAAACCCTTGGGTTTATTAGTTCTTTTGGTTTATAATATTAATAATCCTTTGTGTTTATTAATTATTTTATTTTAAAATATTGATTCTTATGGTTTATTAATTTCTTAGGTTTTTCAATTTAAAATATTTATTCTTAGGGTTTGTTACTCTCTTGTGTTTTTAATATTGATCCCTTGGCCTTAGTGATCCCTTAATTTTTCGAATTCTTTCGGTTAATAATATTATTCCCTTTAGTTTATTAAATCCAAATATCGGGGTTTAAATATTAGTCCTAGGGTTTAATACTAATGCACGGTCAAATTTCACATTATGAAAAACACTGACTCAATATGAAAATCAACCATGGGAAACCATTGTTAATTAGCATTAGCCATAGTCGATCAATGTCATCCATGATCAAATGTCACATTCTAACAAATATTGTCTCAATATGAAAATCGCCCATGGCCAACCCTGGTCATAGTTGATCCAACGTCTCATTGTGACAACAATTGTCTCAATTTTTAAATCAAGCATGGTAAACCATGTTTATTCCTCTCAGTCTATAATATTAATAATCTTGTGACTTTATCAAAGATTTTTATTTATAAAATTGATTCCTAAGATTTATTAATCTCTTTACTAATCATGTGATTTTCTCATTCATTTGTATTTAAAATAATTATTCCTAGCCTTTACTAATCTTTTTTGTATTAGTCCTAGATTTTAATACTAATGCAGGGTCAAATTTCACATTATGAAAAACATTGACTCAATATGAAAATCAACCATGGTAAACCATTGCTAATTAGCATTAGCCATAGTTGATCAATGTCATCCATGATCAAATGTCACATTCTGACAAATATTGTCTCAATATGAAAATCACCGATGGCCAACCATGGTCATAGTTGGTCCAACGTCACATTGTGACAACAATTGTCTCAATGTTTAAATCAAGCATGGTAAACCATGTTTATTCCCCTCGTTTTATAATATTAATAATCATGTGACTTTACTAATTTTTTTTGTTTTTTATAGTATCCCTTGGCCTTGTTGATCTCTTATGTTTTTAATATTTTTACCTTGGGTTACCCAATTCCTTTGGTTTATAATATTAAACCCTTGGGTATATTAGTTCTTTTGGTTTATAATATTAATAATCCCTTGTGTTTATTAATTAATTGATTTTAAAATATTGATTCTTATGGTTTATTAATTTATTAGGCTTTTCACTTTAAAATAGTTATTCTTAGGGTTTGTTACTCCCTTGTGATTTTAATATTAATCCCTTGGCCTTATTGATAACTTATGTTTTCCACCATTTATGAAGCCAGCCATCGCATTAACGATGCCAGCCCTTGCGTTGATCCTCGCCATCGAACGAAATGTTCACCCCACCACCATCTTGTCCCGCGTCTTTGGTTTAGTATGCAAATGGCTCATTCCACCTCTGTTCATGTTCACCTTTTTCATTGTTCTCTGGCTCCTCAGAGCTCCTGCTGCCCCCCTACATGCGCTGAGCCGAGCGCTCGCATGCACACTAGGAGGTGCTACTTGCTACTTGGATGCCTGGAAACTTTGCCACATTATCACTTCTCTCAGAGTGATTTTTGTCTCAAAGCCCTTCATTCCAGTCATAGGAGTGACATTCCACTATCTCTCACAAAAAATTTCCATTGCTCACTCATCCATCTCAGAAACCTTCACCCAATTGCCAAAATTCCTCGCATTAGGCATAGAATGCGTAGTCACAGAGGGAGCTCTCGTGGCCGGGCAATTCGCCCCCAGTCCTCTTCTGAAACTATACTCCACCTGTGCATGTTGCTTGTGGCCATACCTCTGAAACTCGAAGCAAAAGAGGGCGAGCTAGCCAAGAGGGGTTGGTGCACTCCACCCATGGCTCTCCCCCTCTCCACTTCGCCTCTGCACCGCAGCCTATCCCCCACTCTGCTGCTCCCCCTGTTACCTTCTGCCACACATCTCAGTGAGCCGAATTTCAATTTGTATGCTCCATGGAACGTCTGGTCCTCACTGCCTTTATCACTGTCTCTCTCTAAGAAGAAGATGCCAGCTCTAAGCCCCTAGTCATTCCCTCCCCTCAGCCCCCTTCGGCTCATGACAAGACTGTTAGTGAGAATGTCGAGCAGTAACTGACTCGGGAAGGAAAAGCTAAGGAACAGAATAAGGATGCGCCTGCTACAGCCACCTGTGCCACCACCGACAAGGATGATAGCAGCAGTGTAGAGTACCACTGCCGTGTCGTGGAAGAACCTCCTCCGCCTACAGATGTCCATTGAATTCTGCCATCATATCTGGAACACTACGATTTTGCCCAGGTTCATTGGGAGGTCTTATGCATTTTTGTTTAATTCTCCTCTGATGAACATGAAAATAATTTCTAAGTTTTGTCAAGGTTTTAATTTCATGGTCCTATCTGTTACTTTGTTCTTATGTAATGCTGGTTTCCTCAGTGAGGGTGGCACAATCTATGTCTATGGGACTGGTTTCCCCTACTGGGGCAGTCCAAAAACATGCTTTTTGAGTATCAAACCCAGCCTTCAGGCTCGTTCAGTTGAATTTGTGGTCGCCATGTACTAATATGTTATATAAATAGAATTAGCATTATTCAGGAAAAAAAAAAAAAAAAACTTATGCTTTTAATAATTTTCCCTTAGGTTGGCCAATTCTTTTGGCTTATAATATTAAACCCTTGGGTTTATTATTTATTTTGGTTTATATTATTAATAATCCATTGGGTTTATTAATCTCTTGAGTTTAAAATATTAAATACTATCGTTTATTACATTCTTAGGTTTTGGGTTTAACTATGTTAATTTCATAACCCCCCATAAGAATCCTAGTTCTTTGGTCTTATAATATTAATAACCCCTTGGGTTTATTAATCTATTGAGTTAAAAATATTATTTCATAGGCTTTTTTAATTTCTTTGGTTTTTTATTTTAAAATATTAATTATTAGGTTTTATTATTCTCTATTGTTTTTAGTATTTCCCTTAGCCTTATTGGTCCCTTAGGTTTTTAATATTTATCCCTTGGGTTCACCGATTCTTTTGGTTTATAATATTAAACCCTTGGGTTTATTAGTTCTTTTGGTTTATAATGTTAATCACACATTGGGTTTATTAATCTCTTGAGTTTAAAATATTAATTCTTAGGCTTTATTAATTTCTTAGATTTTTCAGTTTAAAATATTAATTCTTCGGGTTTATTAATCTCTATTGTTTTTAATATTCATCCATTAGGTTTATAATATTTATGCCTTGGGTTCGCTGATTCCTTTGGTTTATAATATTAAACCCTTGGGTTTATTAGTTCTTTTGGTTTATAATGTTAATAATCCCATTGGTTTATTAATATCTTATGTTTAAAATACTGATTCTTATGGTTTATTAATTTATTAGGTTTTTTATTTTAAAATATCAATTCTTAGGGTTTATTAATCTCTTGTGTTTTTAATATTGATCCCTTATGTTTATAATATTTATCCCTTGGGTTCACCAATTCTTTTGTTTTATAATATTTAAACCTTTGGTTTATGAGTTCTTTTGGTTTGTATTATTAATAATATCTTGAGTTTATTAATATCTTCAGTTTAAAATATTAATTGTTAGGGTTTATTAATTTCTTAGTTTTTTTGTTTTTAAATATTATTTCATATGCTTTATTAATCTCTTGAGTTTAATATATTAATTCTTAGAGTTTATTACTTTCTTATGTTTTTTGGTTTAAAGTATTATTTCTCTGGGTTTTTTAATCTCTTGAGATTAAATTATTTATTCTTAGGGTTTTTTTTATTTCTTAGTTTATAATACTAATAATTATCCTTTGCTTCACTAATTATTTCGGTTTATAATATTAAACCCTTGTGTTCATTAGTTCTTAGGTTTTTTGTTTTTAAATATTATTTCATATGCTTTATTAATCTCTTCAGTTTAATATATTAATTCGTAGAGTTTATTACTTACTTCTATTTTTGGATTTAAAGTATTATTTTTTGTGAGGGTTTTTTAATCTCTTCACATTAAATTATTTATTTTTAAGGTTTTTTTTTATTTCTTCACCAATTATTTCAGTTTATAATATTGAACCCTTGAATTTATTAGTTCTTTTAGTGTAAAATATTAATAATCCATTAAGATATTGGTAAGACATATAAACTTATTATAATATGAATAAAATATTATTATTGTGTTATTTTTGAATTATATTATAATTTTAGTTATAACTATTAATGTATTGAAAATATTTAATAATTTTTTATTATATATTTTACTATTGAATAATATAATGTTATATATTCTAATATATATATATATATATATATATATATATATAGTAAGTTAATATATAATATGTATATAGTTAATATTATTAATATATTATAAGTAAATATATAAAATATTTTGGTAATTTTAATCATAAATATATAATATTTATTTTGGTGAAATATATGTGGTGGGTAGTGGATACAGGTCTATCGGTGTATATCAACCACATTGGTGACTGTGATTGTAAATCTATTTTCTATAAATTTATATGCAAATATCAACCACATTAATAAATGTAATTGTGCTAATTTATATATATTTAAAGTTAGCAAAATAATTATAAAATAAATAAATAATAGTGAATTTATAAAATATAAAAATTAATATTTATCTACGCATATCAAACATATATCTTAATATTTTTTGTACTAATTTAAAATTTATAATTATAACTAATTATTTTGAATCTTTAAATACATATTTACTCTTTTTACAATTAATTACTATATAAATTACCTTTACAAAATCAAATGGAATAAATATGTTTAACGTTAAATAGAAGAATAATATCAGTATCTATAGCTATCCTAATTCACTCATTCCACAGTGAATACAATATCTATTTTATTGTCAGCTTTCATCATGCCGATAGTGATTGCATTCTTCATCGTATCAAACGCGCGCATACAGTCTTAACAGTTCCTTTATCAACTGGAACCTTGTTTCTTAGAAGGTGCGGGTAAAGTAGATAGTCGTGATCTCATTTTGCATTTATTTTAAAAGCGAAACCTGACCATTAACCTTCTCTTATTCAACTCTTTTAAATGAAGATTTTCAGTCATTAACGATCACTTCAAAATATTTGAATGTGTTCTCCGAAAGTTAAATCAAATTTATCAACGGGAATGAGTTTCTTTCACTTTAATTTTTAGAACGATTGAAAATGATCAAATTGGTATTCAAATTAGTATTTTCTTTTAAAGATATATGCTTTTTAAACATATTAACATCCGTTAAATTCTTTTATTTTATATCTAATTAATTTCTTAAGGTAAAATGTTCAAACTTTCATAAAATTCAAAATTTAATACAACTAGTTTATACAAATATTATTTTTAAAAAATTTAAAAATATCATATATTCTTTAGGAAAAAAGATTTTTTTCTAATAATTCCATAAAATAATCATTTTCTAGGACTAGTAAACACAAATTCATATCTCTATGTTTTATATGTTTTCTAAAATTATCTTATATTTTTAAGTTTGTGATTTTTTTAATATTCAAAATTTTGGATTTAACAAAGTTACAAAGTTTTTAATACAATTATTTTTAATATTGATTAAATTTTCCTTAAAATTAAATGATTATTTATGCTATTTAATCAATAGTATTATTATGTTATAGGAAAGAGAAAAATATTTTAAATATGATTATTTTAATAATATATTATACTTCTATTTAATTATAATATTCAAATGTACAAATAATCATTTAATTAATAGTATTATTGTGTTATAGGAAAGAGAGAAATATTTTATATATGATCATTTTAATTATGTATTATATTTCTATTTAATTTTAATATTCAAATGCGCTATTATATGATTTATAATTATTACTTATAGAGGGAGAAAGATTGTGTATGCAAGTGAAGGGTAGAGAGAGCAAGTGAGGTGGACATAAAGCAAGCAGAGGAGGGAGAAAGAGAACTAGCATGGGAGAGAGAAGGGTGGGGAGGGAGAGGTAGAGAGAAATCATGAGTGAGAGAGGTAGAAAGTGCTAGAGAGAAGGGTATAAATGATGAGTTAGCAGGAAGTAGAGGGAAAGGGAGAGGGAACGGGGAAAAATGGGGCAATATAGAGAGATATAATTATGGATTAAAAAGGAGATAAAGACATGAATATATAGAGAGAAATAGTGTTATATAGAGGAATGGGAGAGAGAGAGAGAGAGAGAGAGAGGGAGAGAGAGGGAGGGTAAGGGGGGAGGAGCGAGAGAGGGAGAGATACAAAGAGAGAGAGATAGATAGAGAGAGAGGCAGGGAGAGAGAGAGAGAGAGCAGTGGGAAGAGAGAGAGAGATACAGGGAGAGAGAGAGAGAGAGTAGAGGGAAGAGAGAGAGGGGGGAGCGAGAGAGAGAGAGAGAGAGAGAGGATGAGGGAGAGAGGGAGAGGAGAGGAGAGAGAGAGAGAGAGAGAGAGGGAGGGAGATGGAGGGGGAGAGAGGGGAAGAGGGAGCGGTGAGAGAGAGAGAGAGAGAGAGAGGTGGGGCAGAGGGAGTGTGGGAGAGGGAGACTGAGAGAGCAAGAGGGAGAGAGGGACAGGAATAGGGAGGGGCAAAGGGGAGAGGGAGAGCAAGAGGTAGAGAAATAGGGAGAGAGGGATATTCAAAGAGAGAGAGGGAGAGGGATAGGGATATCGAGAGAGATAGAGAGGAAGAGAGAGAGGGAGAGAGAGGAAGAGGGAGAGGTATAGGGAAAGTGAGAGAGAGGGAGAGGGAGAGAGAGAGAGAGAGTGAGGAGAGGGAGAGAGAGAGGGAGATAAGGGATGAGGGAGCAAGATAGGGAGAGAGAGGGGCAAGGGGAGGGAGAGAGGGAGAGAGAGAAGGGGGAGAGAGAGAGAGGTGGGGGGTAGAGAGAGAGGTAGAGTGCAAGGGATAGATATATATAGAGAGAGAGGGCGGGGGCGAGAGAGAGAGAGATAGAGAGAGAGAGAGAGAGAGGGAGAGGAAGGAGAGACAAAGAGAGCGAGAGGTGGGGGAGATCTAGAGAGGGAGAGTGGCAGAGAGATACAGAGAGAGGAAGAGAGCAGGAGAGAGGGAGAGGGATATATGGAAAGGGAGAGATGGAGAGAGAGAGAGGGAGCGTGAGAGGGAGGGGGAAGGCGAGAGAGGGAGAGCAAGAGACAAATAAAGAGAGATAAATAGGGAGAGAGGTAGAGCCAAATATGGAGAGGGAAAGGGATAGGGAGCGTAATAGTGATATGAATATGGACAAACTAATTTTTTTCTCCTAGCTTCCTCATCAGTAATGAATAAAAATGTGTTTAAGGATCGCCTCAAATAGAAATCTATGAGAGGGTTTATGTGTAAAATTTATGTGGTTTTTAAGAGCAATTCATTAGGTAAATTTTATTTGAAATATCATAACGGCAAGGAAATTACAAATAATACAATAAAAAGCAAACACATAAAATAGAGCTAATAACATAGTTCACCCCTCCTAGCCTACATCTCCATAGACATGATTCAATTTATTGGCCCTCTTTGGATGAATGGTAAATTATCTTATTAAATTCACCTACATTGTTCCAATGGCTCTACAACCTACTCCATTGGATTCAAAACACCCAAAAACCCCCAAGTAGCCTCTTCTGGCTTTGCAAATGGTTTTCAGATGAGCTTGACATGGCCTCCTCTCCCGGTGGCCCTAGGCATATTTAATCTTAAAAGTAGAAAAAATCACTTATGGATGTGATCCTTTGCCTCTGAATCCTACACCATCATGCTCATAGCATCCAAATCATCTAGGATTAAATTTTTGTGCCTAATTTCATCGAAATATGCCAAATTTATGGCTTCTTCAGTATTTCCTAGAAAAATTCCTCCAAATATGGAGCAACTCTAGTTAACCCCACCACATTTGGAGTTCACTGCCAAAATTTGAGGAATCTTCCAATTAGTGTTATTCTGCAATTAAGTTAAACTGGATATTAATTAGTGGTAAGCACTGTTAAGGCACCGTTAAGCGCACTTATCATAATTCTATATTAAAGAAA
Source organism: Pinus albicaulis (assembly GCA_034641835.2). NCBI lineage: Eukaryota > Viridiplantae > Streptophyta > Pinopsida > Pinales > Pinaceae > Pinus > Pinus albicaulis. The sequence continues at coordinate 879,178,123 of CM076571.1, read as the reverse complement.
GGATTAGTGCATTAACCACAACTTAGTGGTTAATAAAACCATTTTAATGTTCTAACCCGCAATTAGCGTTAGATCTCTGCTATGGTCATGCGTGTGTGGCTGTATGCATTGGGGCTGGCCCCACGGGGTTTACCCCCATATCCCTCCACCATTACATTTTATAAAAATTAAATATAAGTTGTAATGCATATATATTAAGACACATGGCACAGGTAAAGTGGTAAGGCTTGTGTGTAGCGTAGGGGAGGTCACTGGGTCAAGCTCGACCTCTGCCCTAAATTTTTTCCAAAGCATATATAATGAAATTCGATCAAGAATTAACAATATTTCAGCCTTTAGGGAGGTACATGGCGTCCTCAGGGCTAGCCACGTATCAGCATCCCATTGGTTCTCCAAAAACCAACCAAGTTGTGCCAACGAACCAGAAATTTGGGCCAACCACCATTCGACACTTGTCATAGTGTCATTGGGATAATTGAAGTAATATTCCAAGAATATTTTTTTTATTGACCAGTTTTCCATGTCATCATTCTGTCATTTTTGTAAAAAAATTTAGTTTTTTAGGAAAAGAAACTACAGGCTCCATATTCCTCATAAGGAGTCAGTTTTCGATGAAAATAAGTGCATCGTATTCCTCGCGATGAGATCTATACAGTCATTCCAGTTTGGAGCAATTTTGAGCAGTTCGATTTTTTAGCAAATTTTTGCAGCCAATTCAATTTCTTATCATTCCTCCCCATTGAAAGGATTTTGGACCCACAAAAGTTGATTATCTGATGAGAGTTTAATACTCTTCTCTTTTCCAAGTTCTATCAACATGATTCTACTTGAAAAATCTCCATGACAACCACTTGGGTTCATTGACATGCCTTGCCTTGTAAATGGCTTGGCAGTTCAACCAATATCCTCCTTTCGTTGTTGACCCAATCCAACACTTTTTGGCTGCTTACTGACTGATTAAAAACCTTGTTGTACCAAAGTGATCCCACTATGCTTGGAAAGCTAACTAATGGCCTTCCCACTGAGAATATTGTTCATCCTTTGCACACACATGCATTCGATACAAGCTTCTCCTTGGAAACCAATTTTCCAAGTTAAGCCCATCTGAGTGAAATACAACAATTAGTTCCAATATCATTAATCACAACAAAATAAATGATCATTATTTTGACCTCCATGGTTCCAAATTCCACATCTAGAAGAATGCTTTTGCCTTCTCTTTTTCATTTTGGCATAAACACATCAAATGGTATACAATGGTTGTTATTTTGGCTGTAAAATTTTTGACATCTAGTCCACTTTTTCTGCTTCTTGATTCCATCATCCTCTAGTATTGAAATTATGCGCATGCCATGATTTGATAATGAAGGCTAATCATGAGCTTGTCACTCAAGAGCGGACTTTCTGAAATCCTAAGACATCTTGTCACAATAAAAACCATTAACTTTACTAACACATAATGCAAGAAACAGAAGTTGATGACCTCTTCCTTTTTATCCTTCAAAGAAACAAATATCACATCTTGTGAACATCACCATGCATTATTACATTTTGGTGTACAAACTCATCGACCAATACAACTTGACAAAACATGCCTCTCCAAACAACTCACTATCAAGTTAGAAAAAAGCATGTACAACAACTTGATGATTCTTTTCTCAAAACAACAAGAATTTCACATCTCATGAAACAATTCGTCAACATCTCCCTTTCATATTTGGAAACAAAATCAACTCTTCCAATTCGATATGATATACATGTAACAATCAATTGACCAACACAAGTTGACACTCATGCATGTGAAAATGATCAACACTCTCAAGTTGACAACATACATGTTAACAAAGAAATAAACCAACACAAGCCAATCACTCATGCATGTTCAAGCACAATGAAACTATAAAAAATTCCATTGTTCACACATACAAACACTCATACATGTATACTATGCTCAACTCTCAGAAGTATAATAATTTCATTTTCATGTATGAGTACTTAAAGAGATGAAATGACTAAATTTAGATCCAATTTGACCTTTGGTATTGTTGCAACAAATTTGGTTAACATACTCCACTTTCAAACACCTTCCTGGCATAAACATGCAACATGCATTCTAGAGAAAAAGAAATGCATTCAATTGGGAAAGAAATGCATCAATAAGGCAAAATTTACATCAAGAAAAATCCATTGCACCAAAGTGATACCTTTGTGCTTGGAAAGCTAATTGATGGCCTTCCCACTGAGAATAATGTTCTTCCTTTCCATACATATGCATTCGATACAAGCTTCTCCTTGGAAACCAATTTTCACCCCTCCTAGCCTACATCTCCATAGACATGATTCAATTTATTGGTCCTCTTTGGATTAATGGTAAATTATCTTATTAAATTCACCTAAATTGTTCCAATGGCTTTGAAACCTACTCCATTGGATTCAGAATACCCAAAAACCCCTAAGTAGCTTCTTCTGGCTCTGCAAATAGTCTTCAGGTGAACTAGACATGGCCTCCTCTCCCGGTGGCCCTAAGCATATTTAATCTTAAAAGTAGAAAAATCACTTATGGATGTGATCCTTTGCCTCTGAAACGTACACCATCATGCTCATAGCATCAAAATCATCTAGGATTGACTTTTTGAGCCTAATTTTGTTGAAACATGCCAAATTTATGGCTTCTTTAGTATTTTCTAGAAACACTCCTCCAAATCTGGAGCAACTCTAGTTAACCCCACCACATCGCAGAAATTTGAGGAATCTGCCAATTAGTGTTATTCTACAATTAAGTTAAACTGGATATTAATTAGTGGTAAGCATTTTTAAGGCACTGTTAAGTGCACTTATCATAATTCTGTATTAAAGAAACGATTAGCGCATAAACCACAACTTAGTGTTTAATAAAACCATGTTAATTTTCTAACCTGGCATTAGCGTTAGATCTCTGCTATGGTCATGGGTGTGTGGTTTTATGCATTGGGGCTGGCCCCATGGGTTTTACCCCCATATCCCTCCACCATTACATTTTATAAAACTTAAATATAAGTTGCAATGCATACATATTAAGACACATGGCATAAGTAAAGTGGTAAGGCTTGTGTGTAGCGTAGGGGAGGTCACTGGGTCGAGCTCAACCTCTGCCCTAAATTTTTTCCAAACCATATATAATGAAATTCGATCAGGAATTAACAATATTTCAGCCTTTGGGGCGGTACATGGCATCCTCAGGGCTAGCCATGTCTCAGCATTCCATTGGTTCTCCAAAAACAAACCAAATTGTGCCAATGAACCAGAAATTTGGGCCAACCACCATTTGACACTTGTCATAGTGTCATTGGGCTAATCGAAGGAATATTCCAAGAATATTGTTTTTTGTTGACTAGGTTGCCATGTCATCATTCTTTCATTTCTATAGAAAAATTAGTTGTTTAGGAAAACGAACTACAAGCTCCATATTCCTCATACGGAGTCAATTTTCGATGAAAATATGTGCATCGGATTCTTCGCGATGAGATATATATGGTCATTCTACTTTGGATAAATTCCGAGTAGTTTGAATTTTTAGAAAAAAAATTCCCCCAATTCAATTTCTGATCATTCCTCCCCATTGGAAGGCTTTTGGACCCACAAAAGTTGATTATATGATGACAGTTTAATACTCTTCTCTTTTCCAAGTTCTAACAACTTGAATCTACTTGAAAAATCTCCGACCACATGGTTTCATTGACATGCCTTGCCTTACAAATGGCTTGGCAGTTCAACAAATATCCTCCTTTCGTTGTTGACCCAATCCAACACTTGTTGGCTGCTTGCTAACTGATTAAAAAGCTTGTTGTACCAAAGTGATCCCTCTGTGTTTGGAAAGCTAACTAATGGCCTTCCCACTGAGAATATTGTTCATCCTTTGCACACACATGCATTCGATACAAGCTTCTCCTTGGAAACAAATTTTCCAAGTTAAGCCCATCTGAGAGAAATACAACAATGATTTCTAATGTCAGTAATCACAAGAAAAGAAATGACCATTCTTTTGACCTCCACGGTTCCAAATTCCACATCTGTAAGAATGCATTTGCCATATCTTTTTCTTCTTGGCATAAACACATCAAATGGTATGCAATGGTTGTTATTTTGGCTACAAAATTTTTGGCATCTAGTCCACTTTTTTCGCTTCTTAATTCCATCATCCTCTAGTATTGAAATGCTTCTCATGCCATGATTTTATAATCAAGGCTAATCATGATTCTGTAGCTCAAGAGAAGACTTTCCAAAATCCTAAGACATCTTGTCACAGGAAAAACCATTAGCTTGACCAACAAATCATGCAAGAAACAGAAGTTGATGACCTCTTCCTTTTTATCCTTCAAAGAAACAAATGTCACGTCTTGTGAACATCACCATGCATTCTTACATTTTGGTGTACAAACTCATCGACCAACACATCTAAAAAAAACATGCCTCTTCAAACAACTCACTCTCAAGTCAAACAAAAGCATGTACAACAATTTGACAATTCTTTTCTCAAAACAATAAGAATTTCACATCTCATGAAATAATTCGTCAACATCTCCCTTTCATATTTGGAGACAAAATCAAATCTTCCAATTCGATATGATATACATGTAACAATCAATTGACCAACACAAGTTGACACTCATGCATGTGAAAACGATCAACACCCTCAAGTTTACAACATACATGTTAACAAATAAATAAGCCAACACAAGTCAATCACTCATGCATGTTCAAGCACATTGAAACTATACAAAATTCCATTGTTCACACATACAAACTCTCATACATGTATACTATTCTCAACTCTCTCACAAGTACAATCGCAAGTACAAGAATGTCATTTGCCTGTATGAGTACTTAAAGAGATGAAATGACTAAATTTAGATCCAATTCGACCTTTGGTATTGTTCCAGCAAATTTGGTCAACATACTCCACTTTCAAACACCTTCATGGCATAAACATGCAACATGCATTCTAGAGAAAAATAAATGCATTCACTTGGCAAAGAAATGCATCAATAAGGGAAGATTTGCATCAATCATCAAAAGAAATGCAAGGGCTTAATTGGTTAAGAAATATAACCATCTCTTTCCAAACGACTTCAATGGCGCTTCTTTTAGTTTCACTTCATCATGTGCATCATCCTGACCCACATTAATTATGGAATCCTCTTTTCCATTCTTGTCAAGATCTCTTTCCACATTCTTCAAATTTCGTGGATGACTTGTTGGATACAAAGTCCAACACTTGTCTACAAGATGACCCTGCTTATGGTAATGAGTAAAAAATAATTGCATCTTCTTTTCAACATGGTTTTCAATATCCAATGGACCCTTATCTTTACGTCTCCTTTGTTTTTAAAGTTTCCTGTGTAAGGCTATCTTCTTCCAACACCTCAAAACAGTACAGTCATTCCAACCACAAAAGGAACATGTAAACTTTCTCCAAATCTTATGTGAAGATTTACCTTTTTTATCATAATCAAAAGCAACTTGATTAAAGGAAGATTTATACCTTTTACATTCACCTTCATTGAATTCTTGAGGAGGTGAATTTGATGAGGTAGTGGTTATCTTCGGAATACCAAAAATTAGCTTCAATGAATTTAGAGCTTTCAACAACCTATTGTTTTCGATTTCCACAAGTTGCATTCTTATGAGCATCTTCTTGCAAAGTGGGTGAAAAAAATTTCCATTCCTCATGAACACAAACTTCACAAGCTTGAGGTAATGAACATTTAATGAAAGTCCTTCCTCGATACACCCTCATGTCCCTCCTTGGGTTTTGGAGCATTCTACATTGTGTTTTCCATAACCAAAACCCAAATGCCTAGGCCTTTCCTCAACAAAAATTAGCTCAACTATGCCTTGTTCACGTTTTCCCAATCCTTTACCGTCATATCCCATCTTCATCAATAATTTGGACCCTATTCCTCTAGAGAGACATAATAAGGGATTAAAATGAGAGAGATACATGAATATATAGAGATCAATAGTTTTATAGAGAGAGAGAGAGAGAGAGAGAGAAGGTTAGAGGGTGAGATGAAAATAAAGAGAGAGGGGGGTGGGAGAGAGAGAGAGGGGGGAGAGAGAGAGAGAGAAGGGGTGGAGAGAGAGAGAGAGAAAGAGAGGTATATGGAGGGGGAGAGAGAGAAGGTGAGGGAGAGGGAGAGAGAGAGAGGGGGGGGGGAGAGATAGGGGAGGTGGAGAGAGAGATAGAGAAAGAGAGGGAGATGGAGGGGGAGAGAGAGAAGGCGAGGGAGAGAGAGAGAGAGTGGAAGAGAGATAGGGAGAGCGGGGGGGAGGGGGGGAGGGAGGATTGGGAGAGAGAGAGAGGTAGAGAGGTCCATAAGGGAAGAGCGAGTGGGAGAGGGAGAGAGGGAGAGGTGTCAAGAGAGAGAGAGAGGTAGGGAATGCAAGAGAGAGGTAGCGAGAGAGAGAGGGAGCATGAGAGGGAGATAGAGAGGAAGAGAGTGGGGGGGAAGGAGAGGGATAGGCATAGGGGAGGAGAGAGAGTAGGAGTGAGAGAGAGAGAGAGGGAGAGTTGGAGGCAGTGGGAGATAGAGAGAGAGAGAGAGAGAGAGAGAGGGGGGGAAAGGGATATGTGGAGAGAGGGATAGAAGGAGATTTGAAGGGATAGAAATATAGAGAGAGAACGAGAGAGGGAGAGCGGGAGAGACGAAGTAGGAGGAGGTGATGAAGGGGGAAAGATAGAGGGAGATGGAGAGAGGGAGAGAGGGAGAGGGAGAGATAGAGAGAGATAGAAATAGAGAGAAAGAGAGGGACAGGGGGGAGAGGGATTTGGAGTGAGAGAGAGAGGGAGAGTGGGAGCGAGTGGGAGAGAGATGAGGGAGAGAGACAGAATGAGAGGGAGAGGTGGAGAGAGGGATAGAAGGAGATTTGTATGGAGAGTAATATAGAGAGAGAATGAGAGAGGGAGGATTGGAGAGAGGGTGCAAAAGAAGGAGAGCAAGAGGGAAAGAGAGAGGGAAAGGGAGAGAGTGTGAGAGAGTGGGAGAGGGAGAGGGAGAGAGAGAGATGTAGAGAGAGAGAGAGAGAGAGAGAGAGAGAAGGTTAGAGGGTGAGATGAAAATAAATAGAGAGAGAGCGGGGGGGAGGGGGGAGAGGGGTAGAGTGAGAGTGACAGATTGAGGGGTAGAGTGAAAGAGGGAGAGAGAGAGAGAGAGGAAAAGGGAGTGGGAGATGGAGAGAGGGAGAGACATGAAGAGGGAGAGGGATAGGGGGAGAGAGAAGAGAGAGATAAATGTGGGGGAGAGGTAGAGAGCGAGAGTGGTAGAGGGAGATGGATAGAGGAATAGAGAGGGAGAGAGGGAGAGAGAGAGAAGGAGGGAGAGGGGGAGAGAGGGAGAGTGAGAGACAAACAAAGAGAGAGAAATAGGGAGAGAGGTAGAACCAGAGATGGAGAGGTAGAGGGATAGGGGGAGAGGGAGAGGGATAGGGATAGGGATAGAGTAGTATTATGAATATGGACAAACTAGTTTTGATGTGATAGCTTCCTCATCAGTATTTGATAAAATTGTGCTTAAGGATCGTCTCAAATAACAAGTTATGAGAGGGTTTAAGTGTCATACTTATGTCAATTCATTAGGTAAATTTTCTTTAAAAAATCATAACAACAAGTAAATTATAGAGAATAAAATACACAACAAACACATAACACATAGCTGATAATGTAGTTCACCCCTCCTAGGCTACATCTCCATGGACCTACTTCAATGGCTTGACCCTCTTTGGTTAATGGTAAATTATCTGATTACATGCACCTACAGTGCTCCAATGGCTCTGTAACATGCTCCCTGTTGGGTCTTGAAAATGTCATTCATTTCCATTACACTTTCACTATTTCCATTATATCACCTCCATTTCACCTCCATTTCACTACTATGTCACTACATTCATCCCACTTTCATTATCACTGGGCCACATTTATGTTTTTCCAAACTTTATTAATTCTTAGCCTCTTTTAGTGAATTTGTGGTTAAAAATTAGAAAATAATGTGCATATGCTTATACCTAACAAGTGGGTTGAGATTTTTGACATGTATAGGTGAAAAGGAGACTTCTACAAGACCCTTATGTGGCACTCTAAGGCCAAATTCGAATTTGAGTGGAAAGAATCATGGGATCATTAGGATATGTGTCACATATCCTAATTGTATTGAAACTCTAAGAAGACATGTGTCTTATCATTTCCTATTTTGATTGTAACTCTAGAGATGGAGGGAGAGATTCATGGACTCCCATTAATGAGATAACTTCTCATATTTTGTATAAATAGGAGAATCTTTCTCCTATCATGGCTAGTGAAAAAATAGGAAAAGGAGAGAAAGGAATAGAGAGTATTTTGTAACAAAGCTTCAGATGGAATGGGATGTAGATTTGTGAGTTTTTCAATAAATAAGTTCAGTTCTTTGATGTTGTTTTGATCACGTCTTCAAGGAGTTAAGGATTACACCAAATTGGTAGCAGAGGGCCCCTGCTATTCAAGGATGTTTTACATGTTTTCTAGATAAGTTGTTTTCAATTTTGTTTTGTCATATTTCCTTACTTGGACTGCTTTCTGAAATCATAGGTTTTAGCATTATTTTTCATGTCATTTTCTTAGATAAAGGATCCCCATGATATTGCAGTTAGTCTCTTTCTCAAGCTCTTCCAATACATCTCTATTAAATGAATGGGATTCAATTGTGATATTTTGAGTTATTAGCATTTCGTTTTCTGTTATTTAGTTAAAAAGAAGATCCTCATTTGTCAGATCTATTTAGTGTTTATATTATATTTCTTTAGGAAGAGTCAGTAAGAGGGCTAGAAGCTTCTGGTTTCATCCTTTTTAGTAAAGGTGAAATAACCAGTAAAAGCCCCTACTGTCAATCTCTGTATAAGAAATATTTTGTTCACACAATTTTAGATCAGATTCCTCATTATACTGTAGTTAGTCTCTTTCAAAAGATTTTCCAATAAACCTCTAATTCACGAATGGGACTAAGTTGTAGTATTGTGAGTTATTGATTGTTTTGCTTCATTGAAGATCCTTATCACATTATGATTAATCTCTTTCACAAACTTTTCCATTAAACCTCTAACTCATGAATGAGATTTAGTTGTAATGTTATAAGTTGTTTCAGCATTTCATAGGAGATCCTTACTACATTATAGTAATATTTTTCTCAAGCTCTTCCAATAAACTTCTATCAAATGAATGAGATTTCACTATAATGTTTTAAGTTATTGTTTGTTTCAGCATTTCCTTTTATGTTTTAGGAGATCTTCATTGCATTAAAATTAATCTTTTTCACAAGCTCTTCCAAAAAATCTCTAACTAAATGAATCAGATTAAGTTGTAGTGTTTTGAGTTACTTTTCATTTCATGAATGTTCATTTAGAAGCTGTAATATCCATGGATTAGGACTCTCTGTTTTCATCATTTCTTAGTTAGGAACAGAACTTGCAAATAAAAACTGCTTTAATTCATTTGACAACATTTCCTTTTCCTTCCTTTTAATTAGACTTAATCTCATCTTTCTAGTTCAGAGTAGAACACTAAGAATCGAAACATAAAACCCCCAAAACAACAATAAAACATCAAAACAACGAAGTAAGAAGTAGGTTTCTTAGGCACATATAGTGCGTCACACTTCATCAGTTTACTAGCCCTGGTCGATAATTTATGTTAGCAATTTAGGACGCTAAATTGACTAGACATTTTGGCGCCATTGCCGGGGAAGTGTAATTAGGAGACCTTATTTCTTACATCTAAAAAAAAATGTAATAATTCTTGAGTATGCTCTCCTCCTGCACTTTGTGTGATCTGGAGAATCATAAAAAGGATTGTTATGTAAAAAAAATTAAAAAATTATTAATAATTCTTGAGTATGCTCTCCTCCTGCACTTTGTGTGATCTAGAGGATTAGAAAAATAATTGTTATGTAAAAAAAAAAAAGAGAAAAAGAAAAAAAAAAGGGAGACAAAATAAACTTCATCATTTGAATTGATTCAATAAAAAAAATAAAAAATAAAAAATAAAAATATGAAACCCAACTGCTTTGATAGGTTCAGCTGTCCATGATTGACTGATTATGGTCTGTAGTGGTCCTCAAAACACTGTATCTTGTTTTAATAAGATTTTGCAACCTAGCTGCGGAATGTGGCCTGATTCCGCAGCTAATTGTGAATTCTGTAGCTGATTTCAAGGTTTATCAGGTTACAGGCATCTAATGAAGAAACTGACCACATGGGCATCTCCAGAATTGTCCCGACATGGATCTTATCCTAGTCACCCAACCCAGACTGATAAAAAATCAGTTTAAAATCTCAGTCAAAGTCCTGTTTTTAGCATGTTTTTCTTGAAGTCTTTGCTGCCTGAAATTGAAAATCATTAATCCTTCTTATAAAAATTTTACAATTTCAGAAAAAAAGAAAAGAAAAACAATCTATGGCTATCTTCAATCCTAGCTTTCAACATGGCCTCAGTAGAAAATCTGCATTCCTGTTCAAGCTTTGGCCTAAAACAAACCTGCAAAATCATTAAAAAAAAAGAAGCATTTAGAAGTGAGTTTATATCATAACGATGGTGGAATATGCATTGGAAGCTTACATAGTCTAATTGAAAGATCTGATCCCAAACAAAATCTATGACTTTGAAATCAAGACAGAGTGTTGGCAGCCACAACCTTCATATGTTGAAGAGATCTCCCCAGCAACCAAATTCCAAATTGCAAATGGCGAAGTTTAAATTCTAGAGAACATGGGCTATTTAAATAAGGGCAAACAAAGTTGTTTAGGAAAGAATAATGAAGATGTGAAGATGATAGAATTTGTGAGACGTCTTTGCAATTTGTCGTTGTCTAATTCAAGCTCTAAAAGTCGCAGGGAACTGCAGGTTGATGGCAGGTCTTCAGGTTGCACTGAAGGAAGAGCAATAAGAAATATTTTTGCTGAAGAAATTGAAGAAGATACTGAATAATGGTTACATCTGTCTGTGTTGTGATCGCATCTAAAAAAATTTCAAAATCAATTTCACAGCCGAATGTAGCAATTTAGGAAAACGCAAAACAGAGAAAAACATCAAACTTTGAAAGCACGATTTGACCAAACGGAGGTGAATTTGGAAAAAATAAAACATGGGTTTTTTTGCCAATAGGGTCAATTAGATAACCTAGAAATCGTTTTAAGAAATTCATGGCGGTCTGGGAGAATTTCTCGGTTCTTTGAAGCCCATTTTTGCTTGCCGCGTGAAAAAACGGAATTTCAATTAATGAACTGACAGTTGATTAAATTCGGCTGCTTCCGATTTGAAATCAACGGAATAATGATAATTAACTATACATCTCCCGCATTTTTCCACCCGTCTAACACCTGCTCTACCACTTCCCAATTAATAGCAATTCTAATTGGATACGACTCTTTGCTGATAGACGTAACACCTGTTAACAACAGTTCTAATTGGATATGGCTCTTTGATAATAGACATAACACCTGTTAACAACAATATTAATTGGATACGCAACCAACCAATCATCATGGCATGGAACTTCTTGGAATTCGATGCAGAGGCCATTCGAAAACTCACTCACATTCTGTTCATGTATATTTCGTGTGAGTTAAACCCAAAATTGCCACTAATTACATTGGTTGCCTAGAACTACCAGAGAGGAGTGTCGTGCTTGCTAGGGTCTCCGTGTTGCCAAAGTTCTGAGAATCCCTTCATCCCTGAATGTCCCTTTTGCTTGTGAATGTATCCATGGCGAGCTGCAGAGGATTACTCGTTATCACATTATGTCTTGTAGCACTGAAAGTGTTTTTTTACTGAACCTGCCCACTGTATCAGCACCATATCTGAACGCCATGTGGGACGTAGTAGTAATTGGGCAAGGAACTACATGGAATTGAATATCATTTCATCTCAAAAACTGAAGGGGATTCTTGTGAACTCTGGCAATTCCATAGCCATTTTATTACTTCTATAGGTTATAGGTGTCAAGAGACGAAACGATCCACATGGGTAGCTGGAAAGATGTCAGTACATGGATGGTGTCCTATTCATTTGATCCAAGTCGATGAAAAATACCCTGGTCAAAGGGAAGTCAAGTTGTGTGTTATCACTAAGTTTCCACACTAAGTCGCCGCATGTCAAAATAAATAAATAAATAAATAAATAAATAATAACTTTGAATCAATGAAATGAATAAGTTATTTGCTCACTTTTCTGAAGGTATTGATTAATTTTGGACTGATGATGAAAGATGAATGGCTAACTTTTTATTCAAGATTTTTAGCTACAGAAACCGTCGACATTCTGCAGCTAAAGTCCAATTCCGCAGCTGTTCTCCAATTCCGCAGCTGAAAAACCTCATTGTTCAAATCAGCATAACTTTCTCATACAAAATCAGATTTTGATGATTTAAGTATCGTTGGAAAGGTCTCAACAAGATCTATACAATGAGAAATCCATCATTAGAGTTTGAAATGGAAAATAATGAAATAAATTGTTGAAAAGAAGATACATTCAACTTGAGGCACTAATTCTAAAACATGTATAAATTCTTTTGATTTTTCCTTTGAGAACTTGTTTCATTAATACAAATTCTTAGTTTTGTGTGTAAATATCATAACTATAGAGATTGATCACCTCTCTCCTTTGATAATATTACATTCCATTGCAGAAGAAGTATTAGTTTTTTTGCAGTTTCCAATAGGAAGGACAAATGACTACAAGAGAATGGTGTCTCTCTAAGAGACCAATTTGTTTCATAAAAGGATGATCAGCAACAAAGAGAAAATATGTTGATGCAAAATCAGATCCAAACACTTTAAAAACTTTCAGATACTATTGTCTCCATCACATCCATACCTCATAATAAACCATTCACCTCATTTCACTTCATATTTTCCATTTACATTCACATCCACTTTCCATTTCTTTTTGTCCACTCATAACCCACAAATAAAAGCAAGAGGCTCATTCACATGCTTATTGCCCATTGTCATTTCTACTCTCCATTGCCATCTTCCATTTTCATCTTCCATTTCTTGTCATTTTCATTCCGCAAATAAGCCCTGCTTCAATGCAAATTATTGACTCCATAGTCCTTTGAGTTTAAGTTCTTTGTAAAAACACCTTGAGGCTTTCATGCCTTAATGGCAAGTTCTCATGCTAACAAACAATGGGAATACATTAATGTCCCTTGTTCGTCAGATCTTCTAGGTGACTCGACATTGGCAAAATCATTCATACCTAGCAAGATATGTTTGGGCATCTTCGCTCTCATTTTCATCAATGGTGAGAGTTCTCGTGTTGACTAGTGGCATCCATTAATGGCCAGTAAGTCAACAATTTTCTACTATGTTCGACATCAGAACATCTTTTCACATAGTAGGAATTGTGCCAATAATTTTTGAAGATATGAAGACTATTATTTTCAGCGTTTTGGAGCAGATTCAACAACTTTTAGTAGGAGCAATAAAATTTCATCTTATCTCTTTATTCATGACTCCTCTTGTTCAGCCACCTAAAGAAGAATATGATCAGAATTTTGCAGCCACCACACATACAACTCATCCATTCCAAAGGGTAAGTTAAGGTACGTCATTTTCTAACTTTTGACCATAGAATTCCATAAAAAGCTAGAATGATAATTGTTGGAAAAACATTTCTCTTCAACATTTCATAAAATTGTCAATACCATTAGTTGGGAGGGGAATACATTCATCTTCCTATCTTACCATGTCCATATCATACTCAGGAGCCCACATACTTCCAACATGTATTAACTATTACATTGTTATTATGAGCATACAATGGCTTTTCAAAAAAGTGCTTAAAGGATAAATTGGATACAAACAAAATCATGGTTGTCACACAAGAACCAACCATCATACAATCCAATAAAGATATACTTTGCAAAAATAATCAAAATATCATTATGCAAAGTTCAAAGATAAAAACAGAATGCAAAAAAAAAAAAAAAAAAATTGGTTGTGACACAAGAAACAACCATGTTGCAATTCAAGTAAAACACTTTCCAGAAATATGAAGTTATCAGATGATATCATGCAAAGTTAAGCCAAAGTTCAAATATCAAAAGAGTTAATGTAATATATATTGCATGAGGACATGCAATAACTTCAGTTGAGGGGTATGTTGGGTCTTGAAAATGTCATTCATTTCCATTACACTTTCACTATTTCCATTATATCACCTCCATTTCACCTCCATTTCACTACTATGTCACTACATTCATCCCACTTTCATTATCATTTGGCCACATTTATGTTTTTCCAAACTTTATTAATTCTTAGCCTTTTTTAGTGAATTTGTGGTTAAAAATTAGAAACTAATGTGCATATGCTTATACCTAACAAGTGAGTTGAGATTGTTGACATGTGTAGGTCAAAAGGAGACTTCTAGAAGACCCTTATGTGGCACTCTAAGGCCAAATTCGAATTTGAGTGGAAAGAATCATGGGATCATTAGGATATGTGTCACATCTCCTAATTGTATTGAAACTCTAAGAAGACATGTATCTTATCATTTCCTATTTTGATTGTAACTCTAGAGATGGAGGGACAGATTCATATACTCCCATTAATGAGATAAAATCTCATATTTTGTATAAATAAGAGAAGCTTTCTCCTATCATGGGTAGTGAAAAAATAGGAAAATGACAGAAAGGAATAGAGAGTATTTTTAACAAAGCTTAAGATGGAATGGGATGTAGATTTGTGAGTTTTTCAATAAAGAAGTTCAGTTCTTCGATGTTTTTTTGATCACGTCTTCAAGGAGTTAAGGATTACACCAAATTGGTAGCAGAGGGCCCCTGTTATTCAAGGATGTTTTACATGTTTTCTAGATAAGTTGTTTTCAATTATGTTTTGTCATATTTCCTTAGATTGCTTTCTGAAATCATAGCTTTTAGCATTATTTTTTATGTCATTTGCTTAGATAAAGGATCCTCATGATATTGCAGTTAGTCTCTTTCTCAAGCTCTTCCAATACATCTCTATTAAATGAATGGGATTCAATTGTGATATTTTGAGTTATTAGCATTTCATTTTTTGTTATTTAGTTAAAAAGAAGATCCTCATTTGTCAGATCTATTTAGTGTTTACATTATATTTCTTTAGGCAGAGTCAGTAAGAGGGCCAGAAGCTTCTGGTTTCATCATTTCTAGTAAAGGTGAAATAACCAGTAAAAGCCCCTACTGTCAATCTCTGTATAAGAAATATTTTGTTCACACAATTTTAGATCAGATTCCTCATTATACTGTAGTTAGTCTCTTTCAAAAGCTTTTCCAATAAACCTCTAATTCACAAATGGGACTAAGTTGTAGTATTGTGAGTTATTGATTTTTTTGCTTCATTGAAGATCCTTATCACATTATGATTAATCTCTTTCACAAGCTCTTCCAATAAACCTCTAACTCATGAATGAGATTTAGTTGTAATGTTATAAGTTGTTTCAGCATTTCATAGGAGATCCTTACTACATTATAGTAATCTTTTTCTCAAGCTCTTCCAATAAACTTCTATCAAATAAATGAGATTTCACTATAATGTTTTAAGTTACTGTTTGTTTCAGCATTTCCTTTTATGTTTTAGGAGATGCTCATTGCATTAAAATTAATCTTTTTCACAAGCTCTTCCAACAAATCTCTAACTAAATGAATCAGATTAAGTTGCAGTGTTTTGAGTTACTTTTCATTTCATGAATGTTCATTTAGAAGCTGTAATATCCATGGATTAGGACTCTCTGTTTTCATCATTTCTTAGTTAGGAACAAAACTTGCAAATAAAACTCTACTTTAATTCATTTGATAACATTTCCTTTTCCTTCCTTTTAATTAGACTTAATCTCATCTTTCTGGTTCAGAGTAGAACACTAATAATCAAAACATAAAACCCCCAAAACAACAATAAAACATCAAAACAACTAAGTAAGAAGTAGGTTTCTTAGGCACATATAGTGCGTCACACTTCATCAGTTTACTAGCCCTGGTCGATAATTTATGTTAGAAATTTAGGATGCTAAATTGACTAGACACTCCCTTTGATTCAGAAGACCAAAAAACCCCTAAGTATCATCTTCTCGCTCTGCAAATGGTCTTTAGGTGAACTAGACATGGCCTCTTCTCCTGGTGGCCCTAGGCATATTTAATCTTAAAAGTAGAAAAATAACTTGCACAAGTGATGCTCTGCCTCTAAAACATACACCATCATGCTCAAAGAATCCAAATCATCTAGGATTGACTTTTTCTAAGCCTAAATTGATCAAAATATGTCAAATTTATGGCTTCTTCAGTATTTCCTAAAAAAACTCGTCCAAATCTGGATCAACTCCAGTTAACCCAACCACATTTGGAGTTCACCACTGAAATTGGGGGACGCTTCCAATTAGTGTTATTCTGAAATAAATTTAAACTTTATATTAATTAGTGGTAAGCACTGTTAAGGCATAGTTAAGCACACTTATCATAATTCTGTATTAAAGAAATGATTAGCTCATAAACCACAATTTAGTGGTTAATAAAACCATTTTAATATTTTAACCTGCCATTAGCATTGGAGCTCCACTACGGTCATGGTTGTGTGGTTGTATGCATTGGGGCTTGCCCTATGGGATTTTCCCCCATATCCCTTCAGCATTACATTGTATAAAACTTAAATATAAGTTGCAATGCATATATACTAAGATCCATGGCATAGGTAAAGTGGTAAGGCTTGTGTGTAGAGTGGAGGAGGTCACAGGGTCAAGCCTGAACTCTACCCTAAAATTTTTCCAAACCATGTATAATGAAATTTTACCAAGACTTGACAATATTTCTGCCTTTGGGGAGGCACGTGGCAGCCTCTGGGCTAGCCACGTGTCACCATCCCATTGGTTCTCCAAAAACTAACCAAATTGTGCCAACGAACCAGAAATCTGGGCCAACCACCATTCGACACTTGTCATTGGGTAAATTGAAGGAATATTCCAAGAATATTATTTTTTGCTAACTAGGTTTCCATGTCATCATTGTGTCATTTCTACAAAATTTATCGATGTTTAGGAAAACAAACAGCAGACTCTATATTCCTCATACGGAGTCAGTTTTCGATGAAACGAAGTGTGTCGAATTCCTAGCAATGAGACCCATCCAATAATTATAGTTTGGAGCGATTCTGAGCACTTTGAATTTTTAGCAATTTTTTTCCCCCAATTTAGTTTTTGATCACTCCTCCCCATTGAAAGGCTTTTGGACCCACAAAATCTGGTTATATAATGAGAGTTTAATACTCTTATCTTTTCCCAAGTTTTATCAACTTTATTCTAATTGAAAAATCTCCATGACAACCACTTGGGTTCACTGACATGCCTTGCCTTGCAAATGGGTTGACACTTCAACCAATGTCCTCCTTTCGCTGCTGACCCAATCCAACACTTGCTAACTACTTCTTGATTGATTAAAAACCTTGTTGTACCAAACTGATACCTCTATTCTTGGGAAGCTGATTGATGGCCTTCCCACTGGGAATCATGTTCCTCCTTTTCACACACATGCATTCAATGCAAGCTTCTCCTTAGAAACCACTCTTCCAATTTAAGCCCATTTGAGTGAACTACAATAATGAGTTCCAATATTAGTAATCACAAGAAAATAAATGACCATTATTTTTACCTCCACGGTTCCAAATTCCACATCTAAAGGAATGCATTCGCCATATCTTTCTCTTCTTAGCATCAACACATCAAATGGTCTACAATGGCTATTGTTTTGGCTGCAAAATTTTTGGCATCTTATCGAATTTTTTCACTTCTTGATTCCATCATCCTCCAGTATTAACATGTTGCTTATGCCATGATTTGAGAATGAAGGATAACCATGAGCCTCTCACTCAAGAGTGGACCTTACAAAATAATAAGACATCTTGTCACAATAAAAACCATTAACTTGACAAACACATCATGTAAGAAACACAACTTGATGACCTCTTCCTTTTGCTCCTTCAAAGAAAAAATTGTCAAATCTTGTGAACATCACCATGCATTCTTAGATCTTGGTGTACAAACTCATCGACCAACACAATTAGACAAAACATGCCTCTTCAAACAAATGACTCTCAATTCAAACAAAAGCATGTACAACAACTTCACAATTCTTTTCTCAAAACAAAAAGAATTTCACATCTCATGAAACAATTCATCAACATCTCCCTTTCATCTTTGGAGATAAAATCAACTCTTCCAATTCAATATGATATACATGTAACAATCAATCGACCAACACAAGTCGTCACTCATGCATGTGAAAATGATCAACACTCTCAAGTTGACAACATAAATGCTAACAAAGAAATCAACCAACACAAGTCAATCACTCGTGCATGTTCAAGCACAATGAAACTATAAAAATTTCCATTCTTCACACATACAAACTCTCATGCATGTATACTATGCTCAAATCTCTCGCAAGTACAATCACAAGTACAAGAATCCAATTGGCAAGTATGAGTACTTAAAGAGATGAAATGACTAAATTTGGACCCAATTCGACCTTTGGTATTGTTGCAGAAAATTTGGTGAACATACTCCACTTTCAAGCACCTTCCTAGCATAAACATGCAACATGCATTCTAGAGAAAAATAAATGCATTCAATTGGAAAATAAATGCTTCAATAAGACAAGATTTTCATCAATCATCAAAAGAAATGGAAGGCCTTAATTATTTAAGAAATCTAACCATCTCTTTCCAAACCACTTCAATGGCGCTTCCTTCAGTTACACTTCATCATGTGCATCATCCTGACCCACATCAATTATGGAATCCTCTTTTCCATTATTGTCAAGATATCTTTTCACCTTCTTCAAATGTCGTGTATGACTTGTTGGATACAAAGTCTAACAATTGTCTACAAGATGACCCTGCTTATGGCAATGACTGCAAAAATAATTGCGTCTTCTTTTCAACATGGTTTTCATTATCTAATGGACCTTTAGCTTTCTGTATTTTTTTTTTTGAAATTTTCCTTTTTATGCCTATCTTCTTCCAACAAATTGAAACAATATGGTTATTCAAACCATAAAAGGAACATGTAAACTTTCTCCAAACCTTATGTGAATTTTTACCATGTTTATGATAATCGAAATCAACTTGATTAGAGGAAGATTTATAACTTGTACATTCACCTTTATTACATTATTGAGGAGGTGAATTTTATGAGGTACTGGCTCTTTTTAGAATACAAACAATGGCTTCAATGAAATTGGAGCTTTCAACATCCTGTTGTTTTCCATTTCTATAAGTTGCATGCTTATGAGCATGTTCTTGCAAAGTGGGTGAAAAACTTTTGCATTCCTCATGAACAAAAACTTCGCAAGCTTGAGGTAATGGGCATGTAATGAAAGTCCTTCTTGGAACACCTTCATGTGCCTCCTTGGCTTTGGAGCATTATCCATCTTGTTGTCCATAACAAAGACCCAAATACCTAGGCCTTTCCTCAAGAAAAATTGGTTCAACTATGCTTTGTGCATGTTTTCCCAATCTTTTACCATCATAGCACATCTTCATCAATAATTTGGACCCTATTCCTCTAGTGTGTCTTTCAAAAACACCAAAACATTCATATTGAGAGTAAATTGAACATAAAATTGATTTTCATACCTCATTTTCATGCACATACTTAGCTAAGGTTTCCTTGGCATCATGGAGCTGAGTCTCCATCTAATGCATCTTTTCAATAAGCTCTTGCTTCTCCTCCTTCATTGAAATCAACTTCTCTTGAATTATAGTGCTCTACTTATTATCTTAATACATCTCTTGCACCATATCTCTCATGATCTAGAGCTTCTGCAACATCTATTTCTCAAATATTCTTTCTAAGAAAGATGTATTAGAAAATTTCTTGGATGAAGCTGCCATCACACTTGTAATGCATAAAAATCTTCTTTGTTGTGATTTGAGAGCTGAGTCCTCAAACTTGACCTTCTCCTGAAGAGATGAGATACACATAAAATTTCACACTGTGTTGTCATACGAACTTGATCTGAATATGGAAAAACTAGTTTTGTTGTTCTAGCTTCCTCACCAGTGTTAAATAGAAGTGTCCTTAAGGATCGTCTCAAATAACATCTTATGATAGGGTTTATGTGTCAAAATTATGTCTCTTTTATGAGGAATTCATTAGGTAAATTAGCTTTAAAAACTCATAAGAGAAAGTAAATTGAAGATAATACAGTACACAACAAACACATAACACAGAGCTGATAACAGAGTTCACCCCTCCTGGGCTACATCTCCATGAGCCCACTTCAATGGCTTGGCCCTCTTTGGATTAATTATCAATTATATGATTTCATGCACCTACAGTGATCCAATGTCTCTGCAACCTACTCCATTAGATTCAGAAGACCCAAAAACCCCTAAGTAGCCTCTTCTAACTCTGCAAATGGTCTTCAGGTGAACTAGACATGGCCTCCTCTCATGATTTCCCTAGGCATATTTAATATTCAAAGTGGAAAAATCACTTATAGAAATGACCCTATGCCTATTTAACCTACACCTTCATGCTCAGAGCATCCAAATCATCTAGGATTGATTCTTTATGAGCCTAATTTGGTTGAAATATGAAAAATTTATGGCTTCTCCAGTATTTCATAGAAAAACTCCTCCAAATCTAGAGCAACTCCAGTTAACCCTGCCACATTTGGAGTTCACCGCCGAAATTGGTGAACTCCGCCAATTTTTGTTAATAAAAAATAAATTTAAACTGGAGAATAATTATTTTTGATCATTTTTAAGGCGCAGTTAAGCGCACTTATCATAATTCTATATTAAACAAAGGATTAGCGCATAAACCATAGTTTAGTGGTTAATAAAACCATTTTATTGTTCTAACCTACCATTAGCATTGTAGCTCCGCCACGGTCATGAACGTGTGGTTATATCCATTGGGGTAGGCCCCCATATCCATCAACCATTACATTATATAAAACTTAAATATAAGTTGTAATGCATATATATTAAGACCCATTGCACAGGTAAAGTGGTAAGGTTTCTGTGTAGCATGAGGGAGGTCACGGGGTCGAGCCCAACCTTCGCCCTAAAATTTTTCCAAATGATATATAATGGTATTCAAGTAAGACTTAGCAATATTTCAAAGTTTAGGGAAGCACGTGGATGCCTCTGGGCTAGCCACATCTCAACATCCCATTAGTTCTCCAAAAACACACTGTATTGTGCCAACAACCAGAAATTCAGGCCAACCACAATTCAAAACTTGTTATAGTGTCATTGGGTGAATTTAAGGAATATTTCAAGAATATTTTTTTTTTTTTACTAGGCTTCCATGTCATCATTCTGTCATTTCTGCAAAAAATTTAGTTGTTTAGGAAAATGAACAGCAAGCTCTATCTTCATCATATGGATTCAATTTTTGATGAAACAAAGTGCATCAGATTCCTGGAAACGAGACCTATCCGATTGTTTTGGTTTTGAGAAATTCTGAGAATTTTAAATTTTTAGTAAATTTTTTCCCCCAATTTAGTTTCTAATTAGATAGGGAGAGAGAGAGAGAGTGCGGTAGCCAGAGAGAGGGAGGGCACAAGAGAGAGAGAGAGAGAGAGAGAG
This sequence comes from Pinus albicaulis, assembly GCA_034641835.2. Classification (NCBI taxonomy): domain Eukaryota; kingdom Viridiplantae; phylum Streptophyta; class Pinopsida; order Pinales; family Pinaceae; genus Pinus; species Pinus albicaulis. The sequence goes on along the minus strand of CM076571.1, from coordinate 879,156,493 downwards.
AGAGAGAGAGAGAATGCGATATATATATATATATATATATATATATATAGAGAGAGAGAGAGAGAGAGAGAGAGAGAGAGAGAGAGAGAGAGATGGGGAGAAGGAGAGGGAGAGGGAGAGGGAGAGGGAAAATCCACCATTTCTTTCACCTCCATCACTCCCTCACTCCATCCCTCTTTTGCATCCCCCTCCTTGACCACTTCCTGTGCCTCTAACTATATTCCTCCAATTCCACCTTTCATCTTATTCCTCTCCCTCCCTCCCCTTCTCTCACTTCTCCATTTTCCATTCTCTCTCTCTCTCTCTGTTGCAATGTATTTCCTTTTCTTTCACTCTCTATACCTCTTTCCCTCTCTATAAACCTCACACTTTGCACCTCCCTCTCTTTTATCCTCTCCCACTCCTCACTCATGCAATCTCTCTCCTTCATACTTTATCATCCACTCCCTCCCTCTCCCTCTCTCCCCATTTATCTCTCTGTCTCACTCCCTCTTTCACTCCATCCATTACTCCCGCAAACCCCCTATCTCTCACCCCATCCTTATTTCTCTATAGCTAATTCACCCTCTTTCAATTTTTTTTTATCTCTCTCTCTATCTCACTCCTTTTGAATATGACACTATCTCTTTGTATTTCCCAGATACTTTTCCCTCATTTATTTTATGTCTCTATATCCCTTTATACCTCTATCCCACTCACTGTCTCTCACTCTGCCACTTCGTTTCCCCCCCCTATCTCTCTCTTTCTATCTATATATAGCTCGGCTTCCCTCCATCTATTTACAATTCCATTCCATCTCCTCCCCACCCCCTCTCTATTGACCTCTTTCTCTTTTTGTATCTATCTCTCTATAACTCCCTTTCTCTCTTATTTGTATTTCCCCGTCTCTCTCTCTCTCTCTATATGTGTGTGTAACTCCCCTCTTTCTCTCTCCATCCCCCACGCACACATATAATGACCCCATTTCTCTCTCCATCCCTCTCCATTTTTACCTCTCTCCATCTAGTGGTCTTCGCTTCTCTCACACACCTCTATTTCCTCACTACCTATGCCTCTCCCTCTCCATTTGTCCAATATTCCTCCCAACCCATTTCTCTCTCATGCTAACTCAACCTCCTTCACTTGATCTACCACCCATTTACATATGCTCTCCTTCCTTTCTCTCTTCTGATGTCTATAAATAATAATCATAAAACATGACATACCAAATTTAATTATTAATATAAGACAAAATGATTACAAATAATTGTATTACATAAATTTTCCTCTTTATTATTACTTAATGTAAATAATTATCATAACATAAATAATTGCTAAATTTTAATCAAATATAACTAGTACTAAAAGAATATTTTATACTAAATACTTTATTAATCCAATATATAATAGAACTAGCAATTGCACCACATGTTGCAAAAGAAATGCCTTATGGCAATAGAATAGGAAAGAGTAGCCTAAAAGAAATAAGATGTTGCAGAGGAGTCATCGTGAAGGAATGATTGGAAAATTTTGCTTCCATGGAAGCACGTCATGGAGGTTTCAAAGATATTGATGATAAGAGTTATCAGCCAGAAAGATACAGTTCAAGAGAATTAAAAATAAGGCTATTGAGAAAATAACTCCAACATCGAGAGAGATTTGGCAGCATTTATGGAATTAGAGAACATGTCTTGTTCTCTAGTGTTGGCTACTCAACATAGATTTCTTGATCTTGTGTAGAAGAAATGAATTTTTATTTAGCTAATATTACATTAACAATAAAATTTCCAAAATTCATCGCAGGCTTTCCATCACATTTGTAGAGAAAATTATAACACAGTGTCACACTTTTCTTGTGAGAGCTAAATGCTCCTATATGCATGATGGATTTCATCACTTAAGAGCAGTAAAAACAAGTTTATTGCAAAAAAAAACTCCAACACATTTCTAGAGAAAGTCATTTCATAGTAACACACTTTTTGTATCAACGCTAAATGCTCGTATATGAAACAACTATGGATTTCATCACTTAAGAGCAGTAAAAACAAGTTTATTGAGAAAAAAATCAAACACATTTGTAGAGAAAATTATAACACATTATCACATTTTTCTTATCAAAGCTAAATGTTCCTATATGTAACAACGATGGCTTTCATCAAGAGCATAACAAACAATTTTATGGAGAAAACAACTCTAGCACTAAGAGAGATTTGGAAGCAACTGTTGAATTGGTTATTGGACACCTAATCCTCAATGGGTAGGTGTGGAAGGAATATGAACAAATGGAGTCCAAGAGACCACTTGGAATGGGAATCCAAGGGTCACACCAATGTAATATAAGTGTACATCTATGGTGAATAATATGACAAATCACACTTATCTTTCTCCTTGTGTGTTTACCTTCTCCATTTACCATGCATGTGTTTAACATGGTATTATAGCCATGATGAGTGGCCTTATTCCTCATTGTGTGTTTATGTGCTAGGTTTTCTGCCTTGCCTTGAATAGCACTGGTCTTTGTGCTTGACAGTGTACTGGTCTCTCCTCCTTCCTGACCATTTGTTAGATTCCTCACTCCTTTCTATGCGTTGTCATTCTTGCCATCCTATGCATGTGTTATATCTAAAATCAAGGGTGACAAATATGAATATGCTGCCCATAACGTCCTTAATCTACTGGTACTAACACTCAGTCCTGTCTCTTTGATACTTTGTGCCTCTTTTAATAGCGTTACCTCAAACATTGGATGGAGTACACTGCTCTATAAAATTCCCTCTTGTTGCAATGATGGTTTTCCCTGTCGGCACCTTCTCAAATATCTACATACCACCATATTCTCTGACTATTGAACTCTCTGTCTTGTCCTTGAATTAATCTCGTTGTCTGTTTGTTGTGTATACTGAAACTCAAAACTATTTGTGTAATAGCATGTGTTTTGAAGACCGTATGCTAAGTATTACCAGTTGGCTTCTCGAAACCATGAACATTGAGAGAAAGGTCAAAAATCCTAATTCGTACTGTAAAGTTCTCTCCATGCGTAATTTAGTCTTTGTATAATTCTCCACAATGGATATTGTTTTTCACAATTGACAGTTTGAACAGTGGCTGAAACTCCAGTTCTCTGCTCTCATACCACAATCGCCCTTCATGTCTTTCCATACCATAACATAAATCTACACACTCGGCCTCCCTTCTACGCATCATGTCCCACATTACGTCGGCTCCGTCCTTCTACCAATTGCAGCCTCGAATTCCTTTTCCACCTTTTCTCTCCACAGTCCAACACCAGTTAACACCTCTTGCCTCTCCACTTAGAGCTTGCTAGCCTATCGGCCATCTTCCACAGTTTTTAGATGTCATTCTCTGTCATGAGATTGTTGAATAGAAATTTCAGTGAAGGTGTCCCTCCACGAAACTATTGGTTCAACTCCCACAGAACTGGTCTCTACTCCCAACGCACCGAGACTGTATCACGTAGAATTAGCGTAGTCGGCCCTCACCTACAATCGACCTAATCTCTCTAGCCGATTTGACTCCCATATATACTCAAATTCATAATAGAGGCGATGCTTGGTATTCGAACTGCCATTAAATCACATCAATTGGTTTTGAATGTGAACTCTTTGAGCGATGTAAAGTTGACTTGATCAAAAGTTGACCTAGCATCACCAAAACACAAGTGAAAAATGGACAATGAAATCTTAGGTTGAGAGAATTAGAAACCTTCGATTAATAGTTTCTGGGCGAATATTTAGATGAAATTCCTGGGAATTCAGAACAGTCGCTTCAGTATTTCTTGAACTTGCAGCATTCGGTGGGATAGTTGGTTGCCCATAATTCATATGCTGGCATTGAGAAGAGTTCTAGACATGTGTTCGGTGGGGCATCAAGCTTAGGAAAATTGAACGAATATTTCCTTTTGCATGTATTAAGGAGTTTCATTCTAATTTCCTGGCCTCATCCGAAATCAAGAGGAGAAGATTACTCCCCTCTCGCAGCCCCTCATACAACACCGCTCCCCTCTCTGCCCTTCCACACACTGTGACTATGTTGGTTCGACCTACCAGATAGTATGTTACACACTTCCACCAACTTGCATTTTCCTTGGTAGTTCCCTTCTCGCCATGGAGTCCTCGATAGCATAAATTCCACCCCCGTGGCCTCAGTCTCACTTGCGTTCAAGCCTCCCACTCATAGGCTCCACTCCTCCCTTCTGTGCGCTCCTCCTGGCCTGTGGCACCTCTGTCGACCCTTCCACTCCCGCCAACTCACCGCTCATTCCCTTCACACTAGCTTAGACCCTTCACTTCTCACTGCAACGGACTCTCCTATACACCCTGCGCAATGACCTCTGTCTGGATCCAGTCCTCAACACACAGATTTTGTCTCTGTGTTATACATTGAGGTATTGACCTCCCTCCAGTATGTTGGTCCCTTTACCTGTTGGCCAACGAAACCTTCGACCCTCTTCCCAAGGGTGTCATGATCCTGTGTCAGGCTCTCGACTAGATCATTGGGGTGTCGACCTCCCTTGTTGCTCGTTAAAATTGATTTTGAGAGAGATTGCACTGGATTGGGTGGACGAAGAGAAATCTTTTTCTGGAGGGTCTTACACCGAAAGCTTGAGAATATCAACCTCATTTTTCATCTCTGAAAATCGAATATGTGCCTACTCCAATCGTGTATTTTCTTCGCCCTTCTCTCTGTAAAATCATGCTCTTCCCTAATTCGTGGCTTGATTTAATTTCTATCGGCATTTTTCCTTTTCTTTGGAACTACTGTTTGTTGTAGAAAATCAAGCCAGGCTCCATCTGTGAAGATTCGACTTTTCTTCGTTAAAAATGTGCTTTGTTCTTGCAAATAAACCTCTCTCACATCTAAATAAATTCCCAATTCCTCTTCATACCTATCACAAATGGGTTTCCACTAGTCCTAAAAAAAAAACTGCAACATCTTCTCAGCCATGATATGAACTTCATGTCCAGTTGGGTTGTAGGTCATAGCATTGTTAAACGTCAATCTGATGTTTGATGGAAATTTCTGTGGCAATTTATACTCGTTTGAATTTAACTTCACTTTGGCAGTACCTAGATCCATTGGCTATTTTATAATGGTCATATAATCATGTAGCCTGAGCACTACAGTGTCCATGGGGGCTTTAAAAAACCAGCCATGCTTGTGTTTTATGAGTCAACACATGTGTTATGGCCTCACTAGTTACGAGTGAAGCGGGCAACCTAAGGCTCGAAGCGATGTCTTGTAAGGAATAGAATTTGTTGGGTTCACACTCGAATTTGAAATAGTGGAGCATGGGGCTTATTTTCATCTCTGTCAGGATTTTTCGAGAGTTTTGAATCCTCACTCAACCACCATTGGGCCTCCAACAATATCTCCCATGCTACTCCTACTGCAAGGCCATACGGTGTGTCTATGGAATGAGGCTAGTGTAAAGACTCAGACCAGGGTAAAGGCTGAGACCATGTATGCATTCTTTGAATATTTTTTATTTGGTGTGCTATATTTTTTTAAACTATGAATGTATTGGCTCAAAAATATATATGGTATCCATGGTGCAAGCGTTGAGCAAGTACTTAATTCCAAATTGTTTGAAATCTTCTATATGTTGAGCCATATGTGATCCATCTATAATGGCCATATAATATATGAAGTGGGAATCAATTATAAGTGGATATAGCTTGAATGGTTTAAAACATGAAATGAGCATGGAAATATGGAAAGTGAATACGATGAGTTCTTGTTTTTAAAGTGGGTGTATTACAACATATTGTAGTGACATTGAATTGTGAGTGAGTTCATAGTTGTGATCAGAAAATGGGGAAATTTTATAAAGTATTAGAGTTTCTGAAAAATATAATACAGTCTACAACTAATGACACGATGAAAATCAACAAATCATCTCTTGTTGACATTAGAATTTGTCTACAAAATGCATAAGAAAAGATTGATTTTTTGCAGCTTGAATCTCAGCTACAACAAGAGGATTTACAGCAAAAGAGTTGCCATTCTGAACCTGTTTTTGTTCAGAACATTGAAGGAGACTCCCACAAGAATCAAGCCAACAATGTTGTGGTTGATTCACATTCAATGCCTAGTATAAGAGCAGATTTGCATGCGGAAGCAAACATCCAGCCTGCACCTCCCAAGCCCATCATCAAACCATGGGAAGAGCGTGTCCACAACAAGCACAGAATAGGGCTTGGATATGAGAAGGAGTTTTCCTTTCATATTCCGTACTACTCCAAGCCCATCAAATTTCAGAGTGCTATATTTCTTTATGACAGTTCACCTTCAGCTGTTCCAAATCCTTCTCCTCTTCCACAACAACAACAACTAATTGCAAAATGCCAACACTGTGATCCCGTTGGCCATATGAAATATCATTGTTTTCATCTTCACCCATGCAATTATTGTGGTCGGCACACCCATTATTCACACAGATGCTTCAGAAACAAGCCTCTTTCAAGAACAAAGATTCATCTTGGATGGATTTCTTCTTGGCAATGGGCATCAATAGCCAAGAAGATGTTTAAGTCACATGTCAGAACTTGTTCTAGAATATTAAACAATATTGCAATTGAGCTTTCGAAATCATCTCACCTTGTACCTTATAGGGGGGGAAATGGTGGTCATTTACAAGCTTCAAAGCCACATCAAGCGAGCATGAGCCACAATCTCTCATTCTAGATTCAAATTTGTAGCTAGAGACACAGCAGTTCAAGTAAGCCTGAGCCACAACTTGTCAATCCAGATTCAAGGTTGTATCCAGAGACATGGATGCCCATGAGCATTCCTTTGGTTGGTGGACAACCTTAAACCATCTATATGAGGTTGATATTCTTCCTCTTCAAATAATTTAGAATGCTTCCTTTAGCAGAAGACTTCAGCTGCTCGCCAGCTTTGGTAGAGTTTCGAGAAATGCATTAAGCATTCCAGTGTTGGTGGTCATCCTTAAACCATCACAGGTTGTAGACATCCCTTCTTCTAGGTTGAAGGTCTCCCTCTTCAAATATGAGGGACACTTCCTCTAATAGAAGTCCTCAGCTTCTTGCCCGATTTGGAAGAGTTTCGGGAACTACAATAAGCGTTCCAGTGTTGGTGGTCATCCTTAAACCACATCTTTATGCCAACATTTCAGAGACTTGATTCAGCCTAAGTGTTTCCATGCATAATTTGCAGATTTGTATTACAACTCTCTTCTTGGACTCACACGTAACCCTTCAGATTAAGGGGGGGGATGTCGGACACCTAATCCTCAACGGATAGGTGTGGAAGGTGAATGGACAAATGGAGTCCAAGAGACCACTTGGAATGGTAATCCAAGGGTCACACCAATGTAATATAAATGTACATCTATGGTGAATAATATGAAAAATCATAGTTATCTTTCTCCTTGTGTGTTTACTTTCTCCATTTACCATGTGTTTGTTTAACATTGGTGAACATGTCTTGCTCTATGGTGTTGGATATTGGGCATATATTTTTTGATATTATATACAAGAATGTAAATTTTCATGTAGCTTATACTACATTAACCATGAAACTATCAACAGTTAGGGAGCACTTGCCATCACATTTGTAGAGAAAATTACAAGAGTATCACATTTTTCTTATCATATCTAAATGTTCCTATATGCAACAACTATTGCAAGCTAGAATAAGAAGAGAAATAAGAATCTTATTTGGGACTTGAGATAAATTCATTCTCTGCACATCTAGAGTAAAGCTTAATAAAACAAAACTCACCGTACTTTGAATTTTTGAAATAAATATCTTAAAAATTAGAATATCAATTTAATACATTTTACTCAATTATACATTTAACAATATTCATTTAAAAAAATACAAATACAAAATACTATTTTAAATAAAACTATTCTAAATAAAAAAAGTACAAAGAATAACATTAATTACCATGGCCCTCGTGTACATTTCTCTTATTACTTATGTTTGTAACTTATTCTTAATCACATAGTGTCAATTTATTAAAACTATAATCTACAAGTCTCACTTTTTATAGCTTTGGTGGAAGGATAGAGTATCTAAATTCCCTAACTCTTTAAGAAGCATCCTCAATTACTGTACCACCCACCTCAACATCCAACCTAGAAATCTTAGGCTATTCTAAATTGATCAAGGGTGTAGAATTTTTAGGGTGGTATTTTATGTGCACTAAAATTCCCATGAGGTCCATCACTATGTATGCGATTCATTGCAACCTTGGATATATTCTATGAGTTGTTGTGATTTTTCTCTTATGGCTACAACTTAGTTTTGGTTGTTATCATGATTCAAAACTTTGGTATCATCTCAGATACTTATAGCATTAGATATATTCTGTGAGCTAATATGATGTTTTGTTTGTCACAATGATTCGAAAATAAATTATTATACCATAAGATTGACTTTCTCATTATTTTTTTTGTTTATGAACCCTTTAAAAAAACCAGTATGGGTGGGGGTTTAAAAAATTGGAGAGTAAATTGAGCAGTTATTGTTAGAAATTGTTGTATAAGATGAAAAATTTGGATGGTTTGTAGACAATATGGATGCCATAACATATATCTATTTTGAATTTTTTAGTTTCCTTGGCCACCATTTCAACTAAGAACGTCAATACATCACTTGCGAATGATAACTTGTGACATCGCTAGCCATTTTATTTGATTGTGGATCAATTTATAGAGTAATAACTTGTGAAATCCGTAGCCATTTTCTTTGATTATGGGTTTCGAAAACTGAAGAGTAAATTGAGCGGTTATTTTTAGAAATTTTCAATGCATCTAATAGGATCGATTTCAACTAATAATGTCAATGCATCACTGTGCATCGAATAGGATCCATTTCAACTGAGATTTTCAATACATCACTGTGTGAATGACAACTTGTGACATCCCTAGCCATATTCTTTGATTGTTGATCAAGTTATAAACTAATAAATTGTGAAATCCCTAGCCATTTTCTTTGATTGTGGATCAGGTTATAAACTAGAATATACTGTCTCTTCAGAAGACTCTGGAATATATATTGGATGGATCGAAATGTTATGGTAAAACTTGTACAAAAAACCCCTTAGGGCTATCTCAACTTACTCTATTGTTAATCATATAGTGTCAATTTTGTAAAACTATAGGACTTAAAAAGGGGAAAGATGTTATGCATAGAACACAGTGGCCTCACGATGAAGTTGCGGTCTCTGTGGAAGAAGAAGGGTATTTCCAACAGGATGGAAAAATGTCGTGGAAGATGAAATAAATTTCATTCATCTATTTTATGATCTTTTATTATGGGGATGCTATGTCTACAGATAGTAATGATGATATCAAATCTTACTATCAAGCATGGCCCCTCTTGGATATTGTTGACGCTCCAAATAAGAGCACCCACACACACATACACATATATATACTTCTAGGTTGAAATGTACAAAAAAGTATTGTTAAATTCAAAAACTTAAAAAATACTTGATCATATCATGCAAACTAAATTTATATTTCACATAAGAGCACAAATATATACTTCATAGCTAGGAGTATTGTTGATTTTTACAACTAGGCATATTGTTGATAGGTTTTTTAGAGAAAAATTTGTGCACCTTTATATAACATTACATATCACATCTGCCTTCATCTACACTCTTCTTCTATATGCTAATATGCTATTGAGTATGCTATCCACTTACGAGTTTCCTTTGCAACATTTTGTGCAAATACTAGTTTATATATTAAAAAATACTATTTATGAATAATAAAATAGTTGTAACATAAATAATATATAAAAAAAAACCATGTATTTTTGGAATAATAAAATAGTTGTTAGAACAAGAAAAACTATGTATATTTGTATGTATCAAAATTTAGATGCATTATATTAATTAAAATTTTAAAAGAATAATGGTTATAAACATTTAAAAATAATTTTATTAAATAATTAGTTTAGATCTATACTATTTATGAGACGGATCATTTCTCTTTTCACTCTAAAAAAGCTTTGCATATCAAGACATTTAATCTCTCTTGGCTCTTGATATTGATCTAGGCCATCTTAATTCCCCCCTTTAAATAAACTACATTCCCCATGAATACCATGGGCCATTGACCCATGGGTTGTTTTTATAGTTTATTATTATTTTTATTTTTTATTGTATTTTGGCCTAATTAAAGTGTTCAGTACATTATGTCAATATTTTTATTTAATTTACATTTATTTTTATTTTTGTGTATTTTGACATAGTCAAAATGTTAAACATGGCATAACAACATTTCTATCATTCTTTGTTGGAGAGCATTGTGAAACAAAAATGTAATATTTAAATACATAAATAGTTATTTTCCTTTTTTATAGTGTTTTTTATCCATGCAATTTAAATTAATTGGTTTGTGTGGAGTTTAATTTTATGATATAAATTTTATTTAAATCTAACAAATTTTTAATAACATCGTTTTAACTTAAAAATCACCAAAACCTAAATACTTATCTTATTTTCCCCTTTTAAATAAACTACATTCCACATGAATACCATGGGTCAATACCATGGGTTGTTTTTATAGTTTATTATTACTTTTATTTTTTATTGTATTTTGACCAAAAGTTATTTTCCTTTTTTACTGTGTTTTTTATCCATTTATTTTAAGTTAACTCGTTTGTGTGGAGTTTAATTTTATGTTATAAATTTTCTTTAAATCTAACAAATTTTTAATAACATAATTTAAACTTAAAACTTGTGGATCTAATGGCCTAAAACGTTTCAATCGTCTAACATTTAATCCAATGGCTCAAATATGAACACTTTAGCAGCTAGGAGAACTATTTTCGAATAAAACCACACATAATTATAAAAATCAAATTAAAAATAATGTACTACTATATACTAACCCTTAAAAACGTTTATTTTAAATACATATATAGAAAATATTAAAAAATACAAATTTTAAAAAGGATAATGGATATTTTTTTGTATTTTTATAATTTTTATAAAAATACAATTACATTAAAAAATTTAAATATTTTACTATTTTAGAAGATAAAATAGAAAATTTAATTTAATATATAATAATTTTGAAATTTGTAAGATATTATAATAGGACCAAAAATAATCTTTTAAAGAAAAATAGATATTATAATATTTTATTCAAAAAATACATTAATTAATTAATTGTAAAGTTGTAATTGTTATGTTAAATTTTTATTAGACTCATAGAGCTTTTTTTTTTTTTTTTAAATTAGTCGACCTTGGATTTTCATCTACATTTTCAATTTAAGCATGTACATCATATAACTATGTCATCTATTCAAATACCATTCCATATATTTCACTCTCCCTCTTCCTATTACGCCCTTATTACGCCCTTTGTTATGTTGTCATGCTTGTTGGGGTCGATCACTGTACTTGGTAGTCCGTTAGATATCAATGAGTTAAGCGCTTTGTCCTAGTAGAATTGATCATTTTCTCAGCGACACTAACACTTTGAATATTTCTAAAAAAATCACTGCTTACATCCGAAAAGGTGCACAAAGTCCTCGTGTGGGCATTCATGGGATTTCTCAAATTTGAACGTCCAAAGCTGCACGAAAGAAATGCTCTATGAGAAGAACAAAGCTTCGATTCTTATGAATAATTAGAGAACTAAATAAACAGTTGGCACGATAGCCACCAAGAGCTTAAGTAGTAAACTTGCAATTAACTATAGTGTAATTAAAATACTTGACGTGAAGACTAACATTATTATCTCAGTGATAAAATTTGAGGTTCCACTTCCATGTCACCCATGTGCAGATAAATTTTGTGAAATTCACCTTGAATGTAGAGGGGCCTTTTTTATTAAATTTTTACTTGATGCTATATTTGTTATTTCTATGTTGAACACTCAACTACACTGTTACTTACTTTTTTTTGGTAACATAAAACACACTTAATTTTGAAAAGTGGTGCTGTAGAATCAACCTTTTTTTAAGCACATTTTTGACACCCTAATATTTTTATTTATGAAGTATGAATATTTGTTTTTAAATGTTAGTGATTTTCATGCTAATTTTGAAAAGTATTAATGCAGCATCAATTTTTTTTTTTTAGAGTGGTGATTTTCATGCTAATTTTGAAACGTATTGATCCAGCATCAACCTTTTTTATAGAGTGATGATTTTCATGTTGGTAATAAAACACAAAAGTTAGATAAAATATATATATATATATATATATATATAAACAATAAAAAAACCAATAAAAATGTAAAAATAAAACAAAATCAACTTGTAAAAATAAAAAATTTAAACAAAAATAAATAAATAAAACATGAATTAAAAAATAATAATTTTAATTTTTTTTAATTTAAAAAAAAAAAATCAAATTAAAAAAAATATTAAAAATTAAAAAAAATAACAAAAAAAAAGAATTTTTTGTTCGTGGTGGTGCCGCCAACCGGCCTCCCGCCCAGGTGGTGGCGGAGGCCGGCCACCGTGCAGGTGGGGGGGCTGCATGCAACCCCCCGTCTACCCAGCGGCCGGCCTCCGCTGCCACTTGGGCAGGAGGCTGGTTCTAGGAATCGCCCTCCCACGGCGGGGGCGCGATTCCCGGAATCAGCCTCAGGGCAATTCCTGGAATCGGCTTCAGGGCGATTCCCAGAATCGGCCTCCCGCTGCGAGAGGGCGATTCCCGGAATCATCCTCCTGCCAAGCGGCCGACCTCCGCCGCCACCTGGGTGGGAAGCTGATTGGCGGTGCCACCACGATAAAAAAATTCTTCTTTTTTTTTAATATGTTTTTTTTTTTAAATTCACAAAAATTAAAATTATTTTTTTTTAATTTAATTTTTTTATTTGAAATTTAAGTTGTTTTAATTTTTTTTTTTTCATCTTTTTTTTAAATTTTATTCATTTTTTTTTCTAAATTTTGTTAATAATTTTTATTAAATTTTGTATTTCTTTTTTTTATTTAATTGATTTTTTTTTCATTTTTTTTTTTATTATTAAATTTTATGTTTAGATTTTTCATTTTTTTTTTTTTAATTTAGTAAATTTTGTATTTTTTTTAATTTATTTGAATTTAATATTTTTATTTTATTTTTTATTTTTTACTATTATTTTTTTAATTACATGAAATTTTCATATTCTTTTTATTTCAATTAAAATTGTGTATTTAAAATTAATTTTTTTTTTAATTAAACTTAATATTTTCAAATTAATTTGTTTTTTATTTTAATTTTTATTTAATATATTTTTTTAATTTATTTTTTTCAATTTTTCAATTTTAACTGATTTTTAAAGTTTTTTAACTTTTTATTATAACAATGTTTTTTTTTTCTTCTTCTTTATATTTAAAATCTATTTTTTATTTCAAAATTTATTTGTTTATTCATTTATTTACTAAAATTTAATTTTTTTTGTTATTTTAATAGTAGTATTTTTTTTAAATTTAATAAAATCTAATATATATATTTTTAATTTAAGTTTATATATATATATATATATATATATATATATATATATATATAATTTAAATTTAATTTATCTTTTAAAATCTATTTGTTTTTTTAATATATATTTTTTTAAATTTAATTTTTTTTTTCTATTTTTTTTTTCATTTTTCAGTTTTAATTAATTTTTCATTTTTTTACTTTTAATTTCAATAATGTTTTTTTTTTTTTAAGTTTTAAATTTGTTAAAATTTAATACATTTTTTTAAATTTAATTTTTTTTTCTATTTTTTTTTTTAATTTAATAAACATTTTCTTTTTCTTTTTTTAAATTTAATTTCTATATTTTATTTTTTATAATCTCTTTTTTTTTAACTTGGATTTTTTTTTAATTTAATATTTTTATTTTGTTTTTATTTTTATTTTTTTATTTCTATATATTTTGAAATTTTAATCTTTAATTTTGTTTTTTTTTTTTTTCTTAAACTTTAGGTTTTTTTAACGTTTGAATTAAAATTTTTATTTTGTTTTTATTTTTATTTTTTTATTCCTATATATTTTTAAATTTTAAGCTTTAAAATGCTTTTATTTTTTAAATTTATTTTTTTCTTAAATTTTAGGTTTTTTTTAATGTTTGAATTTTAAAAATTAAAAAAATTTATTTCTATTTTTAAAAATGTCAAAAATATGACATTTTTTTTTTTGTTATTCCAGCATCCACTGGTTTTGTTTTGAGGGTGTTTTTTCAATCCTTTTTTCAAGAAACAATTTTGTTTTTAGCATAATTTTATAAAATGTTGAAATTTGACCCTAAAAAAAACCAAGTGTGTTCTCGGATACACTTTTTTTTGTTTTTGGGGTGTTTTTTTATGTTTTTTGAGTTTTTTTGAGCTAGAGTTCCCGTTTTGAGCCGTTTTGAGGTCAGGTTATGTATTCCATCAGTAACAGTGTTGTTGGAGACTAGAAATGGATAATATGGAGATTAAGAATGGATAATATGGTGATATACTAAGTCAACCATTTTTTTTGATTTGTTCTATAAATTTCCTTGAAGACCTTTTGCATTGTGTTGGTCAGTTATGTTGTTGAATAAAATAGATTTTCTAAAAAAAACATTGATTTGTCTCTCAATCCTTTTATGTCCTTTTCTGTTTCGTACAATAAAATTTCATTAAACAACAAAATATCTGAATTCATTGAGAAAAGATTGATTATTACATCCACTATATATTTGACTTGAAAATTTAACCTCTCATAATATATCTACATTGAATCTCAATGTAGAGCATGGCTTTGTTATAATGCGCAAATGCATTTTCAAAACTGGTTATAACCAAAAATTAAATAATAAAAAATCAGTCACTAAAATCGTGACCTTCCACAAAAATTAATAAACAAAACACTAAGATTAATAAACAAAGTACGGATCATTCATGTAATTTGTGTTAATTATGTTCACCAACAATTTTCTTGTATTCGTCCTCATATCCTAATAGATGTTTCGTCAAAAATATCAATGCATAGATTGAATGATATTTTGAAAATAAGGCACAAATTTGTTGAATGTGTCTATTTTATTAACTGAAATAATATGTTTTAATTTAATTTGACATATATAAATCTACATATCTCAAGTGTATTTTTCTTATTGCAGTAATTTAACTTGACATATATAATTCACATAGAACTTTTTTTTTAGTAGAGCGCACTTAAGTATTTAAAATTTTCATCTGTATTTTTTGTATATCACAATTAAGAATTTTGAAAGTGAGTAGACAATTTATGGCGAGATTATAGTAACGTCATGAAATTGAAATTGGATGCATGAGTATCAAACTTCAATGGGTGCTTGAACAAGAGCAACTGAGCAAATTAAATCACCTTCATAGGGAATCGTGATTAGAGAATCTATTATGACAAGAAGGGGTGTTTGTATGTAGTAAGGTAAAAGCCCACGGGGAAATTTTGGACTATATCATTTATTTTATTGCATTTACTAGTACCTACATATTCTTTGTAATCAAACATCTACATATAAAGTTAATAGGGTCTCGGAGTAAGAATATTATTCTCAAAACACTTAATTATAGAATTATTCACATAATTTTATATTATAATTTTCTATCGTAAATTATATTTCAACATTTTGGTTATATTATTTTGATCTTAAACAAAATAAATAATCTATATATTCATCAAACTTTTAAAAAATTAACGTGTAAAAATTATATAATTATTATAATCTATTCAACATAATTATTTTTAAAATAAAATAAAAAGAAGGTTAATTTTAGAGTTGTGATTTATTTTAATAATTAAAATAGAAGAGAGATTTTTTATGTTTAAGGAGAAAGAACTTTATAGTTAGTTTTTTGGCATTATCCTTCAGTGAGCTTGTGAGTCTTGTTGTTCACAAGGACTCTAGAGAAGAGTGAGTTGAGCAGCACCTACTAATTCATATACAAAGAATAGAAGTTGTTAACCTAGTGATTTAATCTATTTTAAAGAAATGATTTACTAAAATCTGCAGTGATTTAATATCTGTTTTAATGCAGTAATTTACTAAAATATATAAAAATGTAGACAATTATGTTATAAATTTGCACCTATACATATAATTTTTTTAAGAAGAAACTTTTACTTCTTTTTTTAAACTATAAATTTTAGTGAAGTGTTGAGCTTGTAATCACTATTTACATTTTTTTTAGAACTATAATTTTTAGTAAAGTGTTGAGCTTGTAATCACCATTTACATATTTTTGACCACTTAAGATAGTTTTATAGTTAGCTTTACATGTTATACATGCTCTCTGAAAATTATGATAACAAGTCTCAATGAATCAATCTTTTATTAGCATCATGAGAAGCATGAAATAATATGGGATAGAAGAGAGTTGCATGTCTTAGTCAAATTTAATTAAGAAAAAAATTAGTTACTTTATCGTCCAAATTTTATTCATATAGATTCATATTTAAACAATAACCAAAACATATGCAATAATATTTTTTCTATCAATTTAAACAGTAATTATAAATTATGTTGATTGGCTCGTTATTATAATAATAATAAATTTGGTAAAGAGTAAAAAATTTTAGAAAAATAATATTTAAATATTTTTTTTAATTATATGTTAGATTTATTATAATCTAAAACTTAAATTCTATAAGGAAAATTAAAAAATGAAATATACTATTTTACACATAATTTATAACAGTACCAAACAATAAAAATCATAAGAATAAAATATATCAAACGATAAAAAAAAAAAAAAATATCTTGAGAATAAAATATGATATTGACTACCATCTACATGTACCGTCTTGGTATGTTAGCATCAAAGTGATCATCATCCTGGCTATGACAGGGAGGGAGAGGTGGTAGCCTCGTCAACGACTAGCCATTCGTAATCTACCTCATTCCCTCACCATTTTACCTGTGCACATACAAACGATGGCAACAAACTTTTATAGGATGCAAGAAGCCATCTTCAGGGTGGGCTTTTGAGAGAGGTCGGGGGATATGTAGTGCTTGCATCCGAGCGAATGTGTGTTCCTCAACGCCGCTGTAAATGTGGTATGGTGTCATTATGCCACCATAACTATTTCCTGGATAGGATTGGTAGGGAGGTCTATCGTGGGGCTTCTTGATACCTCGAAATCAGTGGCCAATCTGGCCTATTCATGGGAGCTTGATTGCTTCCACTATTTCAGTCAGATTGCTTCCACTATTTCAGTCAGATCCACCGAATTCAATAATTTGTTTAACCAAAAAAATCTTTAATAATATAATTGTTTAAAAATAAGAAATGATATATCAAGATTAACTTGAAATGGTATAAATAAGTTTTGAATTAAAACTCATTCCATATTGATTCCTCCATTAAATTTATTTGTTTCAACAAGAATAAACTTTATAATAATACAAACACACATATTTATTAATGTTAATTCTTATAACTTTAACCATGAATGGTAATAATAAAATTCAACCATTTTTACTTAATGTTATAATAATAATAAAATTCAACAATTTTTACTTAATGCTATAATATATTTAGTTATTAGAAGTATTAACAATAGTATAAATATGGAATATTAAAATGAAAAATTAATGTAATATGTTTTTGTTAAAATAAATTAATGCTAGAATCATAAATAAATAGGTTAATTTTTTAATCATTGAATTAAACCCTCATTCTTTTTAGCAAGATGAGGACCTTCGTTTGGATGGAAAATTTAAATGAAGACTTTGCCAAGAATTTACTTGGTATTGAGTTCTCAATAAACTTATAACTTGTAATGGAATAATCAAGTGGTCAAACTCCAACCATATGACTTGCATACATGAGCTAGGTAGTAGCCTCATTTTCTATGTGATTTATGATATTCTTGATTCCAAAAGAGTTGTAAGCTTTGACATTTTATGTCACCATGAGTTAGCCTTTTATTAAACACCTTTAACCGTAACTCTAAAAATTTCCATGCACAAAAACCCCACACAGGAGAATGATAAGATTTAAAGGAAGATGTTTTTTTGGAGAAAGTAAAATGGATTTCTTATAAAGAAATTTAAACAAGGATTTAGACCTCTTAAATTAAAAGTATAACATTTATATCCTCTACCACAATTTTACTACATCCCTCTCTTCCACCATTAGCATTTACTATACCAAGATTTCATAGAAAATACTAACAAAAATACCTACCATTGAAATGGTAATGGCCGTATTTTCCTTATATATAGTATTTTAGGGCACTATTTAATTAAAAAAATCATATGCATAGAATTTAGGAAAATATTTGATAAAAAACATGTATTTTACTATTAAAATTGATAATTTTTTGGTGAATATCATTAATTTAATCATATATTTGATAAAAAACATGTATTTTACTATTAAAATTGATAATTTTTTGGTGAACATCATCAATTTAATCATATATATGTAAAAAATAGGCGAATGTTCAGCCAAATTGGCAAAAAAAAAATTTAGAAAATGTGCAAAAGGTGTCCCATTTGCGAAATTTTGCCCCTAAAATTTTTCATATTGAAAACATCAAAAAACACCAAAATTATATTAAAATGAGGAAAATATACTATATAAATAAAAATAAACAATGGTTATTTCATATTTCAAAATCTAATCCTAGGAAGTTTTGAAAGAAATTTTATAATATGTAAAACCAAAGAAAACAATTTTATTTCTTTGAGTAATTCTTATATTTACCTTTAAAGAATTTAGGAATACCCTAGTTCCATGGAAACCATTTTGAATTCCCCTATCGAGGATGATATCTTTTATTTGGGAGATAATGAGTTTCATTTTAGGCAAGCTAAGGATATTGAGGGTTTTCAATGCTAAAACATTTAAAATGAGAGGGTCGATCCTCATCCTCCACATAGAAAAAGTCTTCAATTTGGTAGTGTAGCTAGGCTTTCCTAATGTTTGGACACAAACCATTATTTTTCCTATCTTTAAAAATAAGGGATGAAAAAATTCCTTCTAATATTGGGACCATGTTGGATAGGGAGCGGAGCACTAGAGCCGAAGCAAGCAACACCGCCATGAACTAGGGTTTGGAGGTTTCAACACAACCTGCCCCTGAGAGACCTCCCTCCTCATCCTTGAGGAAGAAACCACATGCCTGGAAAGCCTATAAGCTCACCCATGACAAAAACCAGTGGGGGTACAATCGCTCCCCCCAACTCAGGCAAGCCTCCCATAGGTGCGGCGAGAGGCCCTGACATCGACCGTCAGCAGAACTCTGGCCTGCTTCATGACACAATTGGGGTGACTCCCACAACGAAACCGATCTCCACAATAGACACATAAGTAGAAAATATCACCTCATCCACATGAATACCCAAAGCTACCAAAATAACCATGATCGAGGTACCTGCACATCGAATCAATGAAAGAATCCAATTCATGAAGGATCACGCATTGATAGGAAAGTTCATGGGTTTTTGGCCCACAAAAAAATCCCTCTTAGGATGGATTGCCTCCAAATGGAAGCCCCGGGGTCATATTGACCTTCACCTTTACGGCAAAGTATTATTTAATGTGACCTTCACCTGCATTGAAGACAAAAATTGGATCATGGACACAGGGCCATACTTATTCAACTCGATGGGTTTATACTTGCGCAACTGGGTAGAACGCTTCAATACATACAAGAAAGATCTCACATGGGCTTTGGTCTGGATCCAACTCTAGACCCTCCCCTACGACTACTGGGATGAGCTGAATCTATGGGACATAGGCAATGCCCTAGGAGAATTCATCAAAATGGCGGATGAAATAATGATCAACCGACATGCCGCATACACACAAATCTGTGTCTACATGAGCATCACAGGGTCCCTCCCTGGTGAGGTAAGCCTGTTGCATGATTATTATCAATGGATTGAAACTTTATATTATGAAAATGTTCCCTTCAGATGTCGGAGGTGCCACCAACACAGGCACCTATTCAGAGACTGCCCGCTAAATCAAAAGGCAGCAGCTAACAATAAATTAAATGCTCAAGCTACTGAAAGTTTTGCGAAAGTAGCCAGCAAGAAAAGGTAAAAAAGAGATCCAACTCTAACTAGAACAAAAAAATCCCTAGCCACAACCAATAGCTTTGAAGCCCTAACTCAGCTGAGTGAAAATGAGAACAAACCTCCCAAAAATATAGGGCAATCCTCGTAGGAGCAACCCTAGATCTCGAAGACACAACAAGACAAGATTCAACTGGAAGCCTTTCTGAAACCCCAAACCCCTATACATGCAGGTGACAACTCTAGAATGAAAGGAAAAGGAATGGCACTGGACCCAATCCCAGAAGCCATGGAGGAAGAGCCGGAGAGCATTGACTTTGTGGGCCTGGATCTCATAGGGTTAGAGGATGCTTGCAACAAGAAGGAATTTCTCTCAATGCCCATGCAACAGATCCAAAAGTTGGAACAAATCCTCACTCGAGCACAAAAGCTCCCCTACCTAAGCATTTAGGGTGGTATGCTCCTGAATACAAAATTTATTCTGAAAGAATCCTGCAAATGGGGCCGAAAAATAGATCTGCAGAGAACATTTGAAATGGGCAAGGAGATAATATAATCTAGGATATTCCCCAAGTTAATTTGATTCTATTCCGTCATCCCCAACCCCCCCCCCCTCAATGTCTTAAGACCATATCGTGGAATATCAGAGGGCTCAATAGCCCCACAAATCATAGGATCATCAAGAAAATAATTAGTGAGGAACACCCTGCTAATTTCTACATGCAAGGAATCAAATGCTCTAGCTCTACTCTGGAAACAATCTTCAAAATGATATGGAAAGGCTACAAAATAGTAGCAGTGGATGCCAATGGAGCTTCAAGAGAATTGGCAATCATCCGGAACCCCCACATCATCACCCTAGAGAACTACCACACTATAGACACTTCATTCATGCCAAGTTTCACTTGATTGGAACTAGCATCCATGCACTGCCCACAAACGTCTACTTCCCCAAAAATCTCCAACAAAAAACTGAGCTTCTGGACAACATTGCTAATCTCAATAACCAAAAAACTCTACCTCTATGGTTGCTTGGAGGATATTTCAATATTATAACGAATCTATAGGGAAAAAAAGGCGGAAGGCAGAATCTAGATACAGACAGCACTGGGTTCAAGAACTTCATCCAAGACAATCATCTCATAAATCTACAAACTTCCAATGACATCTTTACTTGGAACAACAGAAGAGGAGGCACCTAGTAGATCACCTCTATATTAGATTTTTTTCTCATCATGAAATACTTTATACATCTAGGGAGGGATCTTGTAGCCACCATCATTCTAGTCATTGGCTTTGATCACTAGCCCATACAACTAGAATGGCTCAGTATTCCCATGCCTAAACCCTTTTGCTTTCGACATTGTTGGCTCAAACATCCAGGGTTCAAAGATCTCGTCTCAGATTGGTGATCCTCCCTTACACCACCCCAAGGCACAAAAATGTATCAGTTCCAGACAAAGCTGAATATGCTCAAAGGGAAACTAAAGGTGTGGAACAAGACCACCTTTAGCAACATCTTCAAAGATCAAAGAGAACTAAAAGAGAAAATGAAGAAGCTCCAACAAACAATCATCTTAGAAGGACGCTCGTAGACTCAGAGAACAAGGAGAAATTACTAAAAACCTAGGTGTGGGAGAGAAAATTCCAGGAAGAGATCCTATGGAAGCAAAAATAGGATATGTTGGCTTGAAGATGGAGAAAGAAACAAAAATTTTTCCATTGCTCCACTATTCAGCGTAGGCTGCACAACAAAATCATAGTTCTCAAACATCCGAATGGGGAGTGACTGGGAAAGCAAGAGGATATCAGGGAGGAGCTACGCAATCACTTCAAGGATATCCTCCAAGAACCCAACATCCAGAGGCATGAAGCTATAGGAAGAATCAGTTAGGACATACCCAAAATATTCATAGAAGAACACAACCGGATGTTGGTTAAAGCTACCACTCTCGTAGAAGTTGAACAAGTAGTATTCCAACTAAAGGAAGGGAAAGCTCCTGGCCTGGATGGATTCACCACCAAATTCTTCCACTAATTTTGTGAAACCATCAAAGAAGAGGTCTGGGATGTCGTAGAGGAATCACGCACCACTCACTGGCTTCTATCATCTCTCAACGCAGCCTTCCTCACTCTCATACCAAAGGAAGACAATGCTACTACGCCATGTAATTATAAATCCATAAAGCTCTACAGTGTCATTTATAAAATCATTTCCAAAGTTATAGTTAATAGACTGAAGCATCTCGTAACCATGCTCATTTCCTTGGAGAAAACATACTATGTAGAAGGCAGGAAAATCCTTGATGGCATCATTTTAACCCACGAGGTCATCCATTCTCTCAAGACCTCCAAAAAAATCAGTATGCTCCTCAAAATTTATTTTTCCAAGGCTTTTGAAAAACTTAGTTGGGATTATATCAAGTTATTCCTTATAGCCTTTAGCTTCAGCCACACTTGGGTCTGATGGATACTGAGCCTGATAACCTCCCCCTTTGTTTCCATTATGGTCAATGGCATACCTTCGGCAACCTTCAATCCTTCAAGATCCTCTCTCGCCCTTCATTTTCATTATTATGGCGGAAGGTCTCGAACGCATGCTAAAAATATTTGTCCATTCGGGTACCCTTCAGGGAATTCCCCTCCACAATCTCTCCCCCATCTCCATCCAAAAATTTGTGGATGACAACATGATAATGGGACACCCCTCGATCTAGGAAGCCTGATCCCTCAAATCTCTGCTTGACTATTTCTATAAAGAATCTGGCATACAGGTCAACTCTGAAAAATCTCAAATCTTCTTCTTCCACACTTCCCCTATCACCCAACGCAACATCGCCTGCATCTAGGGCTTCTCCATAGCTTCCTTTCCTTCTAAATACCTTGGAGCCCCTCTCACAGATACGGTCATAAATCACACTTCTTGGTGAGTGTTGTTCGATAGAATGGAAACCAAATTATCCAACTAGATGCACCATTCCCTCAATGAAGTTGGTCGCATGGTGCTCATCAAAGAGGTCTTTTAGTCTCTCCCCATCTACTCATTCTCGGTTCTAGCAACCCAAAAATGGATCTTCAAAGCTATGCACAACTTACAATGGAATTTTCCTTAGGGAGGAACAAAAGAGAAGAGTAAATGGCCACTATTCAACTATAAATAGGTCTACAAATTGAAAGGTCACGGCGGTCTAGGGTTGTGAGATCCAGAGCACAAAAATAGCATCATGGGGGCCATTATATGGTGGAAATGGGTCTCCAACCCTCACACACCCTGCGAAAACCTATGGGCAGCCAAATATGCGAGGAATTGGACCAAGGAGGACTTCATCAAATTCAACATAGTTCCTGGAGGATCCAAGATATGAAATGCGGCCAACAACCAAAAATATTTGATCCAAACCCACAACTTCTGGAAATTGCGTAGTGGTACTCAACCTAGATTTTGGGAGGATTCCTTGCAGAAAGTGCCCAACCTAACCTCAGCTTTACCCAGACCCATTTGGAGCACAATTTTACAGCCAAGGCAACGTAACTATGTCTAATATTTTTGAACCAATGACACAACTTAGTTATACAGGACTTGGCTTCATACTAACATATGGAAAGAAGACCGGGACAATGAAAATCACAGAGACATTTGGGAGGAACTAATAACTAAAATAAGAATCAGAGCCCAACAAGCACCAGATATTATTCGATGGAGCCATACTCCAAGTAGAAACTACTCCACCAAGGAAGCCTACAATCTCTTACAACAATAGAACCCAGATCCATCCAATCACATATGGAAGAAGATATGGTCTGCCAAGCTCTAGCCCAAGGTAGCCACCTTTCTATCATTTCTCAGTAAATGACGCATCCTCACATGGGAAACTCTATTCAAAAAAGGTTTTATGGTACCCTTAAGATGCCCTATGTGCCAGGCATATCTTGAAACTATCAATCATTTGTTGGAACTCTACCCCATATCCAATGCCATGTAGGATAGGATTGAAACTCTATGTAGACACGCCAATAGAGAAAGGGGTAACATAATCAACACCATCAACAAGTGGACGGAAAAACCATACTCCAGCAACCTTCTGAATAGACTCTAGCATCTGATTCTAGGTCTCCTTATCTGAAACATATGGAAATAAAGGAACAGCATGATCTTTAAAGGCAAGGCATACAATCGAGAGAAAATTTGGGCAAGGCTACACAACAATCTCACAAAAAATCTTTCCATAACTCCCTAGAGTAAGGAATATCTTGTAATAACTAATGTGAAGCGCAACATTTGAAGCAAATGTAATATGAGCATAAAAACCCCTCTGGATAACCCCCCAGGAAGGTCGGAGGAACCATCGCACCTAAACAATGGCATCCCCCACCAAATGGTTTCTTTAAATTTAAATTTGACGGAGTCTCCAAAGCCAACCACGGGAATGCTGGATTCGGAGGTATCTTCAGGAACTTCCAGGGTAAGCCCCTTCTAGTATTCTACGGAAACATGGGATGGGACGACAACAACTCTGCAGAGTTATAAGGGCTCACCGAGGGCATCTCTAGAGCCATAAAGTTCTCCTATTTTCCCCTAGAAATGGAGGGATACTCGCAAATCATCACTGAGGTTACCACTCAAATTATCCATGGCTCTTCCTCCTTAAAGGTCTCCACTAGCTGGAGGCTCACTAATAGGCTCAAACTCCTAGAAAAATTGATACAAAACCACAGGGAAATAAATTTTCACCATGTGCGCAAAAAATGGAACATTGTTGCGGATCTTCTAGCCAACAAGGGTGTGGAAAGCCACAACATGTTGCATTACTCTAGCCTCTCCCAGATTGAGGATGATTCCTTATGCAAAGAATGTAAAACTCTCATCCAAAATTACTATCTCTCTCCATATGTGAGTGACATTGGATGCACGTATGAAAACAATCCCTCCCACGTTCGAGTTAATAAATATTTGCAATGCAGGCCTACACTTGAAGTGGATCCACCTCCCTGTAATAGTTCACATGAGGTGATGGAGGCAAGGTAGCAAGAAGATACGCAGTGCCAGCAACCACCCAGGATGGTAGTTATCAGCTGCAATCATTTGAATGAGCTCCCATATGGATATGACGCTCTGCCATAACTCAAAGCACATGCTTCCACATGAAAATTGTCGCAGCATGCACCTACGAGCGTGTCATAAAAATGCACAACATTTGCGCTTGTGCCACAGGCCTGCAAAAGAGAAGGCCCTTCTCCATAGTGTTATTCAAAGTTTTCTCCGTTTGGCTCACAATGCCCTGTTAGCCTCTCTATTTCAGTTTCTGCCCACCGGCGTGCTCCACCCACTATGCAGCCTCCCCCCTAGAGCTATGTTTCTTAGGACCCTCCCGGTCACGCACCTCCCTGATTGCGCACCTCCCTTCGACTCCCCTCGCCTTGCTAATTTCTATCGACTACGCACTCTCATCATCAACCTCCCCTAGCTACGTAACCCCACCTACGAACCGCCTTCCCCAATAGCACCACATTGGGCACTCCCTGTCTCTGCTCTAAGCATCTTCTCTATAACTCTCAGCCCCTCATCTCCCCTTTTATACACTATCCCATGGATCCGAGACTACACCAAAGGACAATTAAAAGTGACTAAAGAAGTGCTTTCACTGGATGCTACCAGCAAGGACCTGATAATTGTTTGGAGTCCTTTGAGTGCTACTCTTCTGGCAGTCACGCCAGGGATGCCCCCTAGAGCCCCGCACACAACCAAGAGGAGGAGGACCGTGTTCAAGGAATGCAGAGAGGCAGAAGCGGACCCAAGAAATCCATCATTGCACACCAGGAGCAACTGGGGCCTCGCAAAACCGAGCCTCTTCCAGTTCAGGGGGCAGTGGGTGAAGACACCGACGTATGGATCATGGACTCAGAGGTAATTTTGAAGTGTGTACTGGATGATGAGTACCTGGTCGCTCCCATCCTCTGTGCACCTTCTTGTAGGGATCTACACCGACCTACTGCTGAGGAGGAGGCCATAGCGCAGGAGTATTCCTACTATATCGAGGAGGAGGAACCAGACACCGAGGATGATGAAGAAGCACCTTGACTGTGCGGTCACTCAGATTTTTTTAGCTTTCTATTATTCCAGCTCTTATCATGGAAATTTTACTTTCACAAGTGCCATGGCACATTTTTTAATTTCCTGTCTGATGTTATTATAGGGCTGGTTTCCTCCAAGGAGGCAACCCCATCCATGCACAACTATGAAAGAAACAAAGGTTGGAATTGGATAAGCATAGCTTACGAACTAAGCCTGTAGCATATGTAATTTTTTATTTCGAATCAATATATTTTAGCATAAATTACCAAAAAAATATATGTATACTATGACCATACTCATAATTAGACATATATTAGCCAAGTTGTATGGACTTATTTGCGAAGATGAATATTAGGTATTGCCTTGAAAGCCATGCTAAATTATCTAAGGGAAAATTTAGGTCTATGATTTATCATTCAACAATGGAGCATCTTATTACACTTATAATTGTTGTAGATTAATTTAAAAATAATAAAATTGATATCTTATGTTGTTTTTTTTACTGTAGAAAAGATTTCAACATTGTTACTAGGACAAATCCTTGATGGAGTCTAGAAGAGATAATGGTTCCTTTTTATTTGAGTAAATTTGGGAAAATGTTGTACAAAAATGTTATTTCCAAGCTTAGAAGAACTGATGGTTGTTTCAAATAAATTAAATTCAATGAGATATTGAAGCATGGGTGTACCTTGCTTCTTATATTCATTGATAAGCTAGAAGATTGTTTGCAAGATGCAATTTTTGTTGACCCCATGCTCACCAGTATATTCATAACTCTTCCCCTTTATGCTAATGATATTTTTTTTTCAAGGATCCACTAATATCTTGGAAAGAAATTAAGAATATTTCAAAAAAAAATCTCCAATATGGATATGTTTGGTAATATTGGAAAAATAATGTCATTATAAAAAAATATAAAAAAGGTCACCAATGATACTTCCATTTATGATAACAAATTCCTAGAGTTTTTTCCTTCATATGAATATCTAATAATCGACATCCATCATAAGCTCAATTGAAATTATTAATATTGGGGAAATGATAAATGCAGGTTCTGAAATCGAATATGGGCTTAAAAATAATTGCATGTCAGAAGATCATTATATGTGTGATGAAATTAAATAAATGTCATTTGAGACTATTTTTTCTCCTGTTATTTCATATAGATGTGAGGCGAAAGGTTGTAGTATATCCAAATAATCATGGAGAAAAATTGAATAGATCCAAATAAAGTTTGTAAGCTACAACTTGAAATTTATAGAAAATACTCCCTACCATATCCTCCTAATTGAAGAAATCATTTCCCCCATTAAAAGCATGGCTATGACTAGGTAATGATATATAGGAAGAATTTACGCAATTTCCAAGCCAATATATTTCTTAAAATTAAGTATAACTCTAGCCAAAACCCTCACCTTCATCTCAAGTGTGGATTTCATAAGGGTGCTTAGAGAATGACATAAGGATGTCGGAGGAATGACATAATGATTCCTAGGCTCCGGCATCCCATTGGGGCATAAAGGATGAGACCGTATTATATAATAAGGAAAATATTAAAATTTTTATTACTTCTAAATTTAAGGATAATTTTTGAGTCGATAAAGAGTTAGATGGAAAAAGGAAAGTAAGACATTAAATGGAGGTGAGAAACTTCAATCTTTAAAACTAAAATTATGCGATATATTATATCCTTGATTAACAAATTGATATATGATATCCTTGTTTCCAACCAAATTCTAAATGTTTACGTTTTAAATGACCATGACTTGGATTATCATAATCCCTATTTAACCTTACCTCTAAACATTTCCATATAGAACAACCACATGAAAAATACTTTCAAGAACCAAAGGTACATAGTTTTGTACAAAAATAAAATGGATCTCTTATTAAAGAATTTAAATAGGGATTTACACCTCTTACTCAGAGAGATAACATTGATAAACTCTATGACAATTTTACTACAATATTCTCTACCACCATTAACATTTACTCTCTTGAGGCGTCATAAAAAAAGACTAGTAAAGATACCAATTCTTGGTATGATAATAGTTGTAAAATTACTAGAAAAGGGATCATGAATGCTCCTAATGAAACCTTGGAGTTGATAAGGTGAGTAAATATAAATCCCTTATTAAAATGAAGAAAATACATTACATAAATAGAAAGAGTGGTTCCTGCACCTTTGAAAATCCAATCCTATAAGGTATGAGTAGAAAATTATAATATGTAAGTATAACTAAAACAATTTTATTTCCTTAAAGAATTTGTATATTTATATTAAAAACCTTTATGAATCCCCTAGTGTCATGGAAACAATATTGAATTTCCTATAGAGGGTGATATATTTTCTTTAGGGGACATTGAGTTTGGGGATAGGAAAGCTAAGGATATTAAGAACTATCAAGTTGAAAGAATTAAAATGGGAGGCATTGTACTCATCTCCCACATGAACAAAATCTTCGATTTGGTAGTGTAATGAGTCTTTTCTAAGATTTGGACAAAATGTGTTAATTTCATACCTTTAAAAGTAGGGATGATATAGTTCCTTCTAATTTTAGGAGAACAGTGATTAGCCAACTTATATGGAATTATTTTGGAAGAGGAATATTAATCTTTAGCTTCAAAGTCATGCTAAGAGATCTAAATGTCGAGCTAGGTTTAGGAGTTATCATTAAAAAATGGACCATCTTGTTACTCTTAGGATTGTTGTATACAAATGTCAAATAACAAAATTGATGTGATGTGTTATTTTGTTGACTTTATAAAACCATTTGGCATTGGTCTATATACAAAGCTTTGGGGGAGGCTAGAATAGATAATGGTTCCGTTTGAGTTGAGGATAATTGTGAGATTGTTGTACAAATATGTTATTACCAAGCTTACGACCGAAAAGTGTTGGTTGGAATAAATTTAATGAAATAATATAGTCAAGTAAGGGTGTCCCTTATCCCATTCCCTTTTTGGTATATACATTGATAGGCTTTGTTGGTCAGGTGCTCACTAGTATAGTGATAACTGATACCCTTTATCCTAAATATATTTCCTTTCTCCAATGAGCCATTACAAAATTGGAATGATACTAAGAGTTTTCTACATTTTTGCTCCAAGATAGACATATTGTTAATATTGGAAAAATAATGCCATGATAATTAAATACAAAACTTGTTTCATTTATGATAGGATATAGTTGGAGGAAGTTCTTTCATATGAATATCTAGGAATCAACATCCACCATAAGCTCAATTAAAATTATAGCATTGGGGAAGCTATAAGTGGGGTTTCAAAAGCTTACTACGAGATTGAAACCAATTATAAGATAGAAAATCTTTGGATGTGTGATAAAAGAGAAAAAAATATTTTAGACTATTTTCACTCTCTTTATTTTACATGGATTTTAGGTGTAGGGTTGTAATATATCCAAAGAGTTGTGGAGGTTTATTGAATAGATCCAAAATAATTTTATAAGCTACAATCACAATATTATAGAAAATACTCCCTACATTATCATCTTGATTGAAGCAAGCATTTTCCCCATTGAAAACATGGCTATGACTAGGAATATTATCTACAAGAAGAATTTTGACAACATGGAATCCAAGATGTTTTTAAAATCTTCTTCCAACTCCAGACAAATCCCTCACCTTCACCTCAATTGAGGATTCCATAAATTCCCAAAGAATGAAATAAGGATGTCTTGGCTTGGATAGCCCATTGGGGTACAAAGGAGATCATATTATAGTATAATGATAATATTAAAATTATTATTACTTTGAAATGAAAGGACAATTTGTGAGGTGATAAAGAGTAAGAGGGAAAAAGGAAAGCCCCATATTATATGCAGGTGAACAACCCCAATTTCAAAAATTGAAATCATGTGATATCCAATATCCTTGTTTCCAACCGAGATGTAAATTTTGACCTTTTAAATGAACATGAGCTAGACTCCCATCATAAACATTTAACCTTAACTCTATACATTTCCATGCAGGAAAACTCCATGCAAAAGAATAGAATGAGTGAAAGGAACATGTTTTTTTACAAAAGTAAACTAGATTTCGTATTAAATAGTTTAAATAAGAATTTACACCTCTTAAGTTATAACTCTAACATATATAACCTCTATCACAATTTTAGGATGACCCTTTTTCTTATCATTAGAATTTACTCTATCATTATATAAGAAGACTACCAAAACTACCAACCCTTAGTATGATAATACTTGTAAAATTGCTAAAAAATTATTATGGATGCTCTTACTGAAACCCTAAAAAATCTCCTATGCTCCTACTCAAGAATTCCTATATTTAGATTAATGTCATTGTTTTATGGAAACTATTTTGAATAACTGTATGGAGGAGGATTACATCTTTTATTTATTTATGGGACATTTAATTCATGGTTAAAAAAGCTAAGGATATTGAGGATTATCAAACTGAAACAAATTTTCACAAACATAAATGTTTTCGGTCAAAGCACATATTTTTCATCATTCGGTTTATGTGTAAATTACATGATTAAAAAACATATTATTCACGGTTTCTAATCGTGGCTATTATATCCGTTGGACGAGGTGGTAAAAATGTAATAATTACAAGATTATTAGATGATAAAGTTGTAATAATTACAAGATTATTAAATGATTAAAAAACTTTTTGTCCACACTTTCTAGGCGTGGCTATGCTATCCGTTGGAGGAGTGGGAAATATGTAATAATTATACATGATTAAACAACTTTTTATTCACGCTTTCTCATGGTGGCTATGCTATCCGTTGGAAGTAGTGGGTGGGAACATTACAGCATCTATCCGTTGGAAGAGTGGAAAGACACTTTTCATTGAACAGACCGTTGTTTTTCATGATTTCAAAAGTGGGTGGTCGTTACAAAAGTGCCTGTCGCATCCAACAACGTGGAGGAGGTGGGCGCGGGGAGCATCTGTAATATATGTATATATAGAGAGCATTGTCAGGCAAATCCTCGTTTCACTATGTTGCGTGGGAAGTGGTTCATGTCCGAAAGTGCATGGGAATCTTAGTATGGTTCCTTCGTCTGACTGTATGTGTGGGATTGTATGTGTGAAGAGGAAGAAGCTGGATTGGACTGTACCGGAGGAAAAAAGGAATGGATTCTGTGTTGTACTTAGGATTGTTGGAACCTTTCACAATAGACATCTCTGCGCTATGTCAATAACGGTATGTATATATCTCCACTTTTTAATTTATTGTATTTAATTCTAACCTTCCTGGGCTGTTTAGCTTAGCTAATTTAAACCTAGCTATTGTTAGGTTAGTTTTTCTTTACCCAGCCTTCCTTACTATTTGACCTCTCCAGTTTTCTGCTTTCAGTTCCTATATTGGTTGCATTTCCTAGCAATGTATGAACATTGGATTTTAGGTTTTTGTTTATTCATTAATTTTTATAGGTTTTTGGATTTGGAGGGACCTATGAATAACTTTCTTAGAAATAAGGGAACCTTTTACCGATGAATATTCTTTATTTTTTAGATTCAGTTCATGAAGATTATTTAAGGCAATGTCCATAAATTTATTGCCATATAGTTTCTAAGGATTGAAGCTTTCCTCTATGTGTCGGAGCTGGATGGATAATAATATTTCTTGATTCACCACTAAGTTTTAACCCTGTATCTTAGACCTATTTTTATAATCCAGTGAGAATGAAGATTTTTTAAGGAAATATCTGTAATGTTGGAATAGAGGCGAGATCGAATCGTCTGCCTATGAGCCCAACATGAAGATTCTTATCCGTGGAAAGCCTCCCCTGGTATACAATTAATAAATGTATGCATATTGATGTGCAGCTATAACTTTAGGACTCTAGCCTAGGCATGCGCACCCTCAAATAGTGGCTAGTTTATGTTTCATTAGGGCTAGATGCAAACATACTTTTGATTGCATAGAAGCACTATACATTTTACTTGCGAAACTAGCAAATGTGTGTAGAATTCAGTGAACATGTTTTTAATTTTCGGAGTCCACCAGGCATATTTGAAAGTTGAAAGAGCATTTCACCAATAAGAACAAATAAATTTGGGAGAATGAAACAAAAATACATGTCAACAAACACAGTAACACAAATACATGTCAACAAGCTATCTTAGTAGTGTAACATTTCCTTTACGGAATAAGGACCGAGTCCTTTCACTTCTTGTTTATTAGTTTTCTGTTAGTATTCATAAGTTAATCACGAAACTTCCTTTTCCCAAGAATGTAAATCAAATTTATGTTCACATGGCTTGTCTCTAGTTATTCTTGTGAAGAATGATGAATGTGATTGCCATTAACCGAATAGTAATGATTAAAGTAGTTATGTTCATGTGTAGTTTTTATATTACAAGTAGATTTCGATTTTAATTAATATTTGATTTTTCTATTTTAATTTTTTTAATATCTATTTTAATTTTAAAATTAGAAATGATATAATTTAGTTTATCTTATATTTTTATTATATATGGCAAAAAGAATTATAAAATATGAAAAATAATGTTTATCTACTTTTTTTAAACACATTTCTTAATATAATTATACTAATTTAAAAATTTTATTAATATAGTTATACTAATTTAAAATTTATAATTATAATCTAGTTATTAAAAATTTCATATATAAATTATTTTAAATCCATATTTACTCTTTCTGTAATTAATTACTTTATAAATTAAATCAAATTGAATATATATCAATAACGTTAAATAGAAGAAATCAAATTCAATAAATATCAATAATGTTAAATAGAAGAATAATATCAATCTCTATGGCTATCCTATTTCACTCATTCCATAGTGAATACAGTATCTATTTTATTGTCAGTTTTCACCATGCCGAAAATTACTGCATCCCAACAAAAATGATGCTGATTTTATTCCAGAACGGACACCATATTTTATTCTGTGGTTTCATCATGCCGATAGTGATTGCATTCTTACCAAAGATATCTTCATCACATCAAACACGTAGACATACACTCTTAAAGGTGCGGGTAAGTAAATATTCGTGATCTCATTCTGCATTTATTCAAAAAGCGAAACCTGACCATTAACCTTCTCTTATTCTACTCTTTTAAATCAAGATTTTTGGAGTCATTAACTGAATGTTGGTGTCATTAACGATCACTTCAACATATTTGAATGTGTTCTCCGAGAGTTAAATCAAAATTACCAACACGATGAATTTCTTTCACTTTAATTTTTGGAGCGATTGAAAATTCTAAAATTAGTATTTTCCTTTAAAGAGCTCTGCTTTTTACAGATATTATAATAAGTTAATTTTTTTTCTGTATTTAATTAATTTCGTAATTAATTTCTGGTAAAATGTTTAGCACTTCTGAAAATTGAATTTAATGCCACTTGTTTATAAAAATATTACTTTAAAAAAAAAAAAAATATTTAAAGAGGTATTTTTTTTTTTTTTTAATAATTCTATAAAATAATTATTTTATGGGGCTGGTAAACACAAACACATATCTCTATGTTTTCTATAATTATGTTATATTTTTAGGTTTTTGAATTTTTGAATATTCAAAATTTTAAATATAATAAAGTTATATAAAGTTTTCAATACAAAATTTTTCTATATTGATTAAATTTTAATTAAAATTAAATTATTATTTAAATTATTTAATTAATAGTATTATTATATTAGAGGAAAGAAAATTTCTTTTTAAATATGACTATTTTGAATCATGTATTATACTTTTGTTTAATGTTAATATTCAAATTTGGTATTGCATGACTTAGAATTACTACTTATGGAGGGAGAAAGATTGTGTATGCAAGTGAAGGGTAGAGAGAGCGAGGTAGAGATAGAGCAAGCAGAGGAGAGAGAGAGAGCACTAGCATGGGAGATAGAAGGGTTGGGAGGGAGAGTGAGAAGTTAAGGTAGAGAGGAAGTCTGAGTGAGAGAGGTAGAGAGTGTTAGAGAGGGGTAGAAATGAGGATTTATGAAGAAGTAGACGGAAATGGAGAGGGACGATAGAGAAATAGGATTATAGAGAGGGAGAGGAGAGAGAGAAAAATGGGTTCTTATATATATATATATATATATATATATATATATATATATATATATATATATATATATATATATATATAGAGAGAGAGAGAGAGAGAGAGAGAGAGAGAGAGAGAGAGAACCAAGGGGGTTATAAATAGACGGGATTTATAGAGTGAGAAAACATGTGTGTGTGTGTGTGTGTGTGAGAGAGAGAGAGAGACCAAGAGAGAGAGGTAAAGGGAAAGGGAAATGGAAAGAGAAATCGAGAGAGAGAGAGTGGGAGAGAGAGAGGGGGACAAAGAGGGAGAGAGAGAGAGAGAGGGATAGGGGCAAAGGGATAGAGAGAGATAGGGGCAAAGGGAGAGAGAGAGAGAGAGAGAGAGAGAGAGAGAGAGAGAGAGAGCGAGGGGGGAGGGGTAGGGAGAGGGAGAGGGAGAGGGAGAGAGACAAAGACAAAGATAGAGAGGGAGGGAAATGGAGAGGGCAGGGGAGAGGGAGAGCGAGATAAAGCGAGAGGGAGAGGGAGGGAGAGCGAGTGGGAGAGAGAGGAAGAGGGAGAGGGGTAGAGGGAGAGAGGGGTAGAGGGATAGAGAGTGAGAGAGAGAGAGAGAGAGGGAGAGAGAGTGCGTCGGAGAGGTATGGGAGGGAAGTAGAGGGAGAGGGGGCGAAGGGGGGAGAGGGAGAGGGAGCGAGAGAGAGTGAGAGAAAGAGAGAGAGAGGGGGGGGGGTGGGAGAGGGAGTGGCTGAGGTAGAGACAAAGGTAGAGGTAGAGAGGAGGAGAGAGAGGGAGAGGGAGAGAGAGAGAAAGAGAGAGACATAGAGGGAGAGTGAGAGAGAGAGAGGGAGAGGGATAGGGGTAGAGGGAGGGAGATAGAGAGATATTGTGTGTGTGAGGGGGAGAGAGAGAGAGAGAGAGAGAGAGAGAGAGGGAGGGTGGGAGAGACAAGGGAGGGGGAGAGAGAGGGATGGAGAGGGAGAGAGAGAGAGAGAGAGTGAGAGAGAGGATGATAGAGGCAGAGGGAGAGAACATAAGAGATAGAGAGGGGGAGGGAGAGGGAGAGGGAGAGGGAGTGGCAGAGGTATAAGGAGAGAGGGGGAGACAGATATGACGGGGGAGAGAGAGAGAGGGAGAGGGAGAGGGAGATGGAGATGGAGAGAGAGAGATATAAATAGAGGTAGAGGGAGAGCGAGAGAGAGGGAGGGAGAGGGATATGGGTAGAGAGAGAGAAAGAGAGAGATTGTGTGTGTGAGGGAGAGAGGGAGATAGAGAGAGAGAGGGGTATATAAGGGGGAGGGAGGGTGTGATATACAAGGGAGAGGGTGAGCAGTAGTAGGAGTGAGAGAGATAGAGAGAGGGAGGGAGAGAGAGAGATATACAAAGTTAAAGGGAGAAAGGGAAAGAGAGATGGGGAGAGAGAGGTAGATGGAAAGGTGGAGGGAGAGGGAGAGGGAGAGGGATAGGAGAGGGGTGGAGGAATAGCGAGAGAGAGAGGGAGAGGAAGAGAGAGGGACAAAGAGGGGGGAGGAGAGAGACAAGAGGAGAGAGAGAG